>LZPO01027384.1:180778-196361 GCA_001675575.1 Neotoma lepida | reverse complement strand
AGTATCTGGGAACTTTGTAGTATGTAAAATTTGCCATTCCATGGCCCAAAAGGAATATTTTGTTTGTCTTTGTACAGTTATTAAATTACAACTTTTAGTGTTTATTGTTTGGCATGTTGTCTTCATTGTGAAGGAAGGGTGTGGAGAAAACACATGATGGGGTTGGTTTCTGAATAGCTCAGCCTCTGTTCAAGCAAACTTTAGACACAGTTCATAATAAACCCAGTTTTACTCCAGAGTCTGCCTTCTGATGTATTATTTTTACCANTTTACAAACTAATGGTGTATAATAGATACTTATATTTCACACGCATCTTTCAGCTCCAAACATAATTGCCTGAATAGTCAATNCTAAAACTAACCCACACTGGTCTTACCTATTGAGAAAAGTTACCAACAGAAAAGAGAGCTGTTTTTGGAGGCAGGAAGTTATCTATCTACCCACTCATTTAATCCTTACAATAGTTGTGTCAGGGATTTTTTAGAGGAGAGAGCTGGGGTTATAAAACTTGTCCTGTGTGTGTGTGTGTATACCATGTGCAGGTACCTGAGGAGGCCAGAAGAGGGCATTGGATCCCCTGGATCTGGAGTTACAGGTGGTTGTAAGCTGCCTGATATGGATGCTAGGAACTGAACTTAGGTCCCCTGAAAGTGCAGTAAGTGCTCTTAACCACTGAGCCATCTCTAGTCCTAAACCTTTCCATCTCCAAAGACAGGCATTGAAAGACCATGCAAAGACNAAAAGCTTGTAGCTATTTTACACATTCAATTAATCTCTACACTCTTTATCTTGCAGGCTCCTAATCTTTATTGTTTTTCAAAATAAAACCCGAAAAAACAAAATCCAGCTCTGAATACTTTACTGGTCTGTTGTATCCAGGTTGATGAGATTGTTGGGTTAACAGAGGATCATGTAGGACACAGAAAATCCCTGTGCTGGGCCACAGGCCAACCTGACTGAAGGTCAGTCCTTGGACAGGGACGTTTAGCTTTGTGGACAAAGACATCAGAATACTTATCTTTAAACTTCTTTCCAGGTACATGCTCTTTTAATTTTAAACTATAAACCTTCAATGAAGTGCGAGGCTTCAATCGAGGGCCACCATTTCAAAAGTAAAACATAAAAGAAACCTCATGACCTTAGAAGCGAAGACAGCTTCATAGCTGTGTTCTGAAGNNAGCAAATGTTTTCAGCGACGCAAACCGCCTCAGGACTACAACTCCCAGCATGCCGTGCCCTAGACCAATGTTTATTGGCCGTAGAGAGGAAGGATGTTCCCAGAATCCAATCCTGACGCTGCAAAGGCAGGTCCTCTCTGGGTTCCGGCTCCGGCTCCTTCCCCCGCCCACCGAGGCGGCGCTGTCCCTGACCGAGCTGCGGGAGTGAGGTGGGTCGCGGTTGTGCTGAGGTGACGTGGGGGGAGGCGGACGCGACGCGCGGGGCGCTCGGAGCGCGGCCCCTTCGCTCTCGCAAAGGGCTTGGAAACTGCTGTTTTGCTCCACGGGTCCCAAAGGCCACCGGGGGCTGTGTGTCCCTCCGCGGTGATCCTGTCCGAGTCTTCGGACGGCCCAGCCTTGCTGCCCTCCCGCCGTTACTGTTGGCCTTGGACCACTCCACGCCCCTCCCACGCACCGTGCCTTTAGGGTCGCCCCTTGTGTTCTTCCACCTCCAGTCCCAAGCCCATCGACATCTCTGAACCCAGCTCCTGCCCTCCAGGACGCTGTACCCTGACTCCTCCAACTTTCCCCTGCCCTCCCCACTCAGCCAGCCACTTTGGACACNTCTACAGCCTTTGTCCCCTCTCCCTAAACACTTCTGACTCTCTGGCTCCTTTGATGTTCNATCTCTGACCCACTATGTAGCTCCTTATTCTCCACACCTTGCCCCTGGTCCTTCCAAGTTACTCGCGGTGCCCTTGACGTGTACCTAGATCTGGAACTTTAATCTTTNAGACCACAGGCTGGCGTCTCCCCTCTAATCCAGGCTCTTATCCTTCATCATTTGTGATNGCCAAGCCCTGTCTTCTTGGCTTATTCTTAGAACTGGTCTCTCCTCTGCACGCTTGCTCTAGACTGGGCTGCTGAGCTCCAAGTAAGTAAATCCAATATGCACTAGGTCTCTTCTCCCTCAGATCTTTGAAGTGCAGTGTGAATATGACCTTGTTTTAGCTGCATTTGCCTTTTCAGTTAGTGATGGACTTCCTGTTCCTGACAGCCCTGGTCTTCTCATCCATCCATCTTGCAAGTCATAGTTCATTACCACCTCTTCCATGAAGCTGCTTCCCTACCCTCTTCGGAGAAACATCTCTGTGTGGTCCTAACTGCTGTAGCACTTTTTCTCTTCTTCCTTTTCTCCCTCCAATACTAGTGTAAACTTCGGCTTTGGAGTGATGAGCATAGGCTTTCAATCACTGTGTGCTCTTGGGCAAGTGATTTAATTTCTCTGAGTTTCCGTTCCATCATTTCTAAAATAAGTATGAAAAATGAAGAGTTGAGCCAGACAGTGGCACATGCCTTTAATCCCAACATTCAGGAGGCAAAGGCTGGCCTAGTCTACATAGTGAGATCCAGGATAGCCAGAGCTACATAGTGAGACCCTTCCTCCGAAAAAATAGAAAGAAAATAAAGTAAAAAGGAGGAATAGTTGTAAAAATGAATTGAGATGATGCATATGGAGTGCTCAGCTAGAGGCTAATGTTTTGTAGGACCTTTAGAAAATGTTAACTATTATTGACTCCTGTGCCATGTGTCATGTGCAATGCTGAGCCATGAAGAATGGGTANAGATGTGGCTGAGGCACTGTCTCTTCCCTGGAACTTAATGTTCCCTATTGTGTTCATGATCTGTTTCATTCTATTGTGTCATACTATGAGGGTGGTAATCATAATCTTAAATCTTTTCTTAATTATTATTTATTGGAGGTGGCAGTGGGAGGAACACACACACAAGCACCATAGCTTGTATGTGGAGGTCAGAGGACAACTTTCAGGATCAGTTCTCTTTACTGTGGGTTCCAGCATTGAACTCAGCTTGTCAGGCTTCTGTGGCAAGTGCTTTTAACCATAGCTAATCAGTCTTATTGGTCCTGTAGTTCAACCCTAAATCATTTTACTGTTTTTAAAAAGGAAAATGCCATTTAGTTACGCTGTATGTGTGTACTTGCCACTATGTGCATTGGGGTTCAGAGGACCACTTGCAGGAGTTTGTTCCTGCCTCTTTTCATGCAGGTCCTGGAGATCAAGCTGAGATTCAGGCTTGGTCACAGTATCTCTACCTGCTGAATCATTTTTCCACCTCAGTTTAAAAAATGTATTATATGTATGTGTGTGCACCTGAGTATATGTATGTGCACCACATGTGTGCAGGTGCCTGTGGAGACCAGAAGAGGGTATTAGATCCCCTGGAGTTGGAGCTACAAGCAGTTGTGAACTACCTGATATGGGTAGTGGGAACTGAATCTAGGTCCTCTGCAAGAGCAGCAAGTGCTCTTAACCACTGAGCCAACTCTCCAGTCCCCAGCTCAGTCCATTTATTTATTTGTTTGTTTGTTTGTTTGTTTCTTGAGACAGAGTCTTACTATGTAGCTCTGACTGTTCTGGAACTCACTATGTAGACCAGGCAGTCCTTGAATGCCCAGAGATCTGCCTGCCTCTGCCTCCCAAGTGGTGAGATTAAAGGCGTGCACCACTATGCCTGGCAGTCTTAATTACTCTTTTATTTACCCATCATTCAGCCTTGGATAGAGACTTGGTAAAATATTTCAGCAGTTTTAAAAGAGAGTGTACAGTTGGGCATGATGATGCATGCTTTAAATCTAGAGCTCAGGAGGCAGAGAAAGGTAGATCTCTATGAATTCAAGGCTATCCTGGGCTACGTAGAGAGTTCCAGACAGCCACAGCTACATGGAGAAACCTATTTAAAAAAAAAAAACAAATAAAAGAAATTAGTGGAGGCCACATAGCTCCTTGTATATAGATCCTAAAGTCCTATGTAGAGTCAGCAGGGGCAGAGACTGAAGTTCTCATCCATTTACTTTCTCATTCAGAAAAACAAGTGAGCACCCAGCCTTGTGCTGTAGAAAGTTACTACAATAATAAGTGTAACATTATGTTACAAAGGAGAAAATGGGCACAAATCAGGAGATTTCTAAGGAATTGTGGGTGAGAGTAGACACGAGAAAGCATGACAAGCATTCTGGATATANGTCTGGCCTTCTTTTATTCAGTTCACTATGGGGGAAGTATATTTTATGTGGCTGGGTCTGATAAGGATGTGTATGTGGTCTGTGTGGCTGATGTCAGTACGTTGGTTGTATGTGTGATATGAGTGTGTATGTAGCATGTGTAGCTGATATCTGTGTTTGGTGTGAGTATAACTGTGTGTCATATAAGAATGTAGCTGTGTGTGTATGAGTCTGTGTGATGTTTGTGTGCAGAAGTTGGCACTGATCTATCATGACAGACAGAGCTCAAGTCCTGCAGTAGGTCTTGTTAGCCAGTTGGTAGATTATGGTAAGGTATAGAGAGGAATGGGCTAGCAGAGCAGTGGGACTGTTCAGAGTTGGGCCTTGTACGTAACTGCTTCTAGTTATTCATGTACATTTTAACTGCTTCTAGTTATTCATGTACATTTTAACTGCTTCTAGTTATTCATGTACATTTTAACTGCTTCTAGTTATTCACGTACATTTTAACTACTTCTAGTTATTCATGTACATTTTAACTGCTTCTAGTTATTCATGTACATTTTAACTACTTCTAGTTATTCATGTACATTTTAACTGCTTCTAGTTATTCATGTACATTTTAACTACTTCTAGTTATTCATGTACATTTTAACTACTTCTAGTTATTCATGTACATTTCAGAATCAGCGAATAGATGGCTATTTGACAGAAACAAACTGAATTCATCTCTAAATGGAAGCACCTTTACTTACACATAAATTATAGTCGAGTGCCATTGTTTAATGGTATTAAGAGTGACATTCAAACTGCACAGAATACATCTGTTAGTGGTGCGTAGCCTTAAATATCTGTGAAAGTTTGTCCCTTGGAAGTTAAGAAGTAAATAAAGGCTTTCTACAAGTATTCCAGTTAGTTGGGGTTATTCTGGGGAGTTATACATCGCTCCAACAAGAATGCAAGATTCTCTGAGGTCTGATGGCTGGCACAAGGAATAAAGGTGTTGAACGTTTGTGTTCATTCTCAGGGCTCAGAGATGGGCAGTGAGAAGGAGCAGAGTCCAGAAGCACACCTGCCAGAGGAAGGGGAAGGGGGAAAGCTTTGGAGAGTGGACGGCTCAGAGGGTTCTCAGATCGCATCTGGGGAGGAACATGGGCAGGCGAGCCTGTCGAAGGGGCGTCAAGGAACACATCCAAACACGCCATGGCAGAAAGTCACTGCCCGAGCTGGAGGCCCCAGGAACCCCATTGCTTTTTCAAGCCCAGGGGTGGATGAGAAGCCTTTTATATGTGTGCAGTGTGGGAAAACCTTCAACAATACCTCCAACCTGAGAACACACCAGCGGATCCACACTGGTGAGAAGCCATACAAGTGTTCCGAGTGTGGCAAGAGCTTCTCCCGAAGCTCCAACCGCATCCGGCACGAGAGGATCCACCTGGAAGAGAAGCACTACCAATGTGCCAAGTGTCAGGAGAGTTTTCGGCGACGCTCAGACCTCACTACACACCAGCAAGATCACCTGGGCCAGCGGCCATACCGCTGTGACATTTGTGGCAAGAGCTTTAGTCAGAGTGCCACGCTGGCTGTNCATCACCGAACCCACCTGGAGCCAGCACCTTACATCTGCTGTGAGTGTGGGAAGAGCTTCAGCAACAGCTCCAGCTTTGGGGTGCACCACCGGACCCACACAGGTGAGAGGCCTTATGAGTGTACTGAGTGTGGGCGGACTTTCAGTGATATCTCCAACTTTGGTGCACACCAGAGAACACACAGAGGGGAGAAGCCATACCGGTGCACTCAGTGTGGGAAACACTTCTCCCGAAGCTCGAACCTCATCCGACACCAGAAAACACACTTGGGCGAGAAGGATGAGAAAGATTCTAGCTAAAGGGGAACCNTACTTAGAAAGTGAGGGAGAGCNTATAGCCCACCTTGGTAGGAGAAGGAAGCCCTTAGCACCTGCTGTGGCCACCTGGACTGCAAACCATTCACTTTGTAGAATGGTCCCTTGTTGCCTTTGAAATCAGGAAATCCTGCCTCCTCCCAGGCAGTTTCTTGCCTTGAAAAATCAGAGTGCCCAGTCTTCACTTTCAGGGGTGAACAAAGTGGGATAGGCTCAGGACATGCTCTTATCACTGGGACATCAGTCCCCTGGCTTTGTTGGAAGTGCCTGAGATGGCATCACTGTCTGCAGGTCCTCTAAAGCCATCTAGCTTCAGACACTGCAGTGGCCTGTGAATTCCTACCTGCTGTGCCTCATCCCATGTCAACTTCTAGAGCCCTAGGCCGGGAGGCGTGGTCCTCCTATTGAAGGGGCTTCTTCTGAGTAAGAATGAGAAGGAAGCCTCAGGGATCCACAATCCAGGGGACCCTCACACTCCCTGTGTTTGTTTCCTATCTTCCTCACCCCAACTTGCATCTGTCTCCTCGGTGATTACCAGTAAAACACTTCAATGAGAAGCAGCTGTGTACTTATTTGGAGCTGTGGGGAGCTGGGGAGATTGTTCCGGGGCAGCCTTTCTGCAAAGGAGTTGAATTCTGAGACAGATGGTGGCTCCTCTGAAATGAGAAGGACAGCAGGCCGAGCCTCTGGAGCTTTTCGAGAGGAGGGGAAATGAAGTGAGGCCGTTGAACATCCNCTATAGGCTGTTGGTTATACATGCCATTCTTTACCTCATTTGGTTGCCACAGAAATCCTCAAGGGCAGAAGATGAACCAGTCGAAAGGAAGGTCACCCAGTGGGTGTGTGGTGGACCAGTGTAGACACTGACCTCTGCAACTATTCCGTGTGCTTTTCACATGTGCANTGTTGGCCTCTGAAGGAGGCTGGCCTAGAGATGGGTGCTAATGTAGCCTCTTGATACAACCTTGACCTCTTTGCCCTTGGAAGTCAGTGTCAAGATGAGGACCTTTCAAACTTTAGATTATTGATTGAGCACTTCTATGGCTAGGAAAAATGACAGTGGCTAGGAAAATTGGGAATGGGGTAATATGAAAAATTTTAAAACCCAGGATGATAGTGTACCATAAATAGCGGTAGATTCATCCCTAGGGCTCGGACAGTAAGGTTGCCTGGGTTCCTGTCCTCTGATTTAGGCCTGGCCTCACATGACAGTTTCTCATATGGAAGTTTAGTGTTCACCCAGCTTTCCTTTATCAAATACAAGGCACCCCTTCCTATCTTTTCTGTTAATCTGGGGTCCTGCCTTCTAGGATAAGGTATGGTCTTCATTTGTGCCTAGTTATCAGAATGTGATTCTGGTACCAGAGTTGGCATCGGTATGGCCTATGACTTAATCTAGCAGCTGGAGATCCTGCCACTCAGCCTCACTGGACTCTACCAGGAACTTTACACTCATATGAAGGCACCCTGAGAGGTAAAAATATATCCACATTTCACAAAATGGAAACAGGCTGCCAGAGACAGTGGCTTGTCCAAGGTAGTGGAGGCTATAAATGCCATGACCACGAACTGAATTTACTGTCCAGTGCTTATAAATTTGATTAAAACTGTAGAAGACTGAGCTGGCAAGATGAGTGAGTAAAGGTGTTTGCTCCCAAGCCTGGTGACCTGAGTTTGACCCTCAGGACCCACAAGTTAGAAGGAGAAAGCTGATTCCTGTAAGTTTCCTTCTAACCTCATTCTTACCATGGCACATGTGTACACACATACACAATAAGTAAATGTAATTTAATAAATTTAAACTGTAGCAGACTTCTCAAATGATTCCCTTGCATTTATAGAGCACTTTACACAGTTTGCAAAGCACTTGTGATTCATATACCTCTCTCTCCCTCTCCTCCTTCTTCCTTCCTCTCGTCCCTCCCACTTCTCTTCTTGGACTGTGTGACCAGGTTTACCCTAATTTAAGACATGTAGCCCAGCATATGCACAAGCTTTTAATCCCAGGATGTGAGAGGCAGAGGCAGGTAGATCTCTATGGGTTCAAGACCAGCCTGATCTACATACGTATAGAGTTCCAGGACAGCCAGAGCTAATAGTGAGACCCTGTCTCAAGGAACAAAAACCCAAAAACATTAGTCATGTAATTTGGCATAATTTGAATGCCTGTTGGCCACTGAACATAAACAGAAGCATGCTGCTGTAGTGCCAGAGTGCCTGAGGACTGAAGTCGACACCAGGGGGCGTAAGAGATTATGAACTAACACCTCCAATGAGAAAAGACATCTAGAGCCAAATGTGGTGGCACATACCTTTAATTCCAACACTTAGCAGGCAGAGGCAGGTGGATCTTTGAGTTTGGGGCTAGCCTGGTGTACAGAACGAGTTCCAGGACAGCCAGGGTTATATAGAGAGACCCTATCTCCCTCCAAAGCATTGGAACACCCACACACACACACACCCCAGAATGTAGCTGGGCTGATTATTGAAGGCGTTCCCCAGTATGAATGCAATTCACTAGAAGTCAGAAGAAAAGGATGCAGGAAGAATCTGAAGGTATCAGCAGTCAGGAACTTTAAGAAACTAAATATTCTGAAATGGAAAATTATAATAATTGAAAAATACACTAGAGCAGTGGTTCTCAGCCTGTGGGTCATGAACCCTTTAGGGGTCAAACGACCCTTTCACAGGGATTCTATATCAGATATCCTGCATATCAGATATTTATATTATGATTCATAACAGTAGCAAAATTGTAGTTATGAAGCAGCAACGAAATAATTTTATGGCTGGGGGTNGGCACAACATGAGGANCTGTATTAAAGGGTCACAGCACTAGNGGGTTTCAGGAACAGATTTAAGCAAGCAAAAGAATATGCATGGGCCAGAGGGATGGCAATGAGTAAAGTACTTTGCTGTACACATCTGACGTCTGAGATTCATCCTCAGCTCCACAGTAAAGGAGAGAACGGAGTCTTGAAAGATAGCCTCTGCAGCTGGGGAGTGGTTTGGTGGTTCAGAGCGCTTACTGCCCTTGTGAAGAATCTGGGTTTGGTTCCCAGCTCCCACACCAGGTGGCTCACAACCACCAGCTCCAGGGGATTCCAGAAGACTCTGGCCTCTATAGGTACCTGCACACATATGGTACACACAGACTCATGTAGGCACATACATATATTTAAAAATAATATTAAGTCTGGGCATAGNGTTCCTTGCCTTTAATCCCAGCATTGGGGAGGCAGATGCAGGCTGATCTTTATGAGTTCAAGGCCAGTCTGGTCTACATATTGAGTTCAGGACAGCTAGAACTACATAGTGAGATCCTGTCTAAAAACAAAAACAAAAACAAACAAAACAAAAAGAAAAAAAGAAAGCTGCCCTTTACAGGTGGGGAACACATCATCTATTTTTAAAAAATGAGATTTTAAAATGTTCTTTTTTTTTTTAAAGAAATTTTTTTATTATGTGTGTGCATGATGTGTGGGGGGCTGGATGCGTGTGCCACAGCGCACACATGGAAACTAAAGAAAACTCTGCAGAATCAGTTCTCACCTTCCTCCTTTACATGGACTCCGGGGATCGAGCTTAGCTTACCAGGCTTTCGAGGCAAGTGCCTTTACCCACTGAGCATCTCACCAGCCCAAATAATATTAAAAGAAAAGGAATCTGCAAATTCAGAGCCAAGTGGGTCATTTGAAATTGCCAGATCATAGGAATAAAAATTAAGAGGAGGCCGTGGTGGTATGTAATCTACCTGTCTGTAATCCCAGCACTCGTGAGGCTAGCAACAAGGGGTTACCAGAAGTTACAGCCCAGCCTGAGCTATAAATTGAGTTTCAGGCCATCCTTGGCTACCTAGTGAAACCTTTTCTCAAAAAAAAAATAAAAATGAAAAAGTGATAGAATCCTAAGGAACTTACAGGACACCATCAAGTAGACCGATGCATTATGGGAGTTTCATGAAGAGGAAAATGGAGGCAGGAGGGACAGAGAGCATATTTCAAGAAATAATGACTGAAAATTTCCCAAATCTGAGGTTAGAAATGAATAACCATGCTCAAGAGGCTCAGAGAATTCCAACTGAGATGAGCCAGACACCATGCTAAGAAATTATTATAGTCCAAACATCATAAAGAAAATTAAGAGAAAAACAAATTGTTACACACAAGGGATTTCCCAAAATATTATGAAGAAATTTCTCAGCAGCAGAAATCTGACTGGCAAGAAGACAGTGCAATGGCATACTCAAAATGCTGACAGGAAAAAGAAAAAAATACAGCCAAACAAAATACCTCATCTGCCCAAAGTGTCCTTCAAAAATGGAGGAGGAATGAAGACTTTCCAAGATAAAAGTTGATGGAGTTCATTACAAAACCTGATGTCCAAGAAATGCTTCCTGCTTTGGTGACACTCGCTTGCAAACCCAGTACTCAGTAGGCGTCAGTAAAGGCCAGCCTGGACTACAGAGTGACACCTATCTTAAACAAAAACAACAGGGCATGGTGGCACACACCTTTAAATCCAGCACTCTGGAGGCACAAGCAGGTGGATCTCTGTGAGGTCAAGGCCAGCAAGGGCTACATAAGGAAACCCTGTCTCAAAAACAAAACAAAAACAAGAAAAAGAAAAGAGCCGGTTGGTGGTGGTGCACGCCTTTGATCCTAGCACTCGGGAGACAGAGGCAGGTGGATCTTCATGAGTTCGAGGACAGCATGGTCTACAGAGTGAGTTCCAGGACAGCTAGGGCTGTTACACAGAGAAACCCNGTCTCAAAAAACATAGAAAAGAAAAAGAGAAGAAAGCTAAAGGAAGTTCTTGAGTTCAAGCAGGGATACTCAAGTTCAGACTTACAACACCACAGCATAGGAAAGGGATTGGGGATTTAGGTTAGTGGTGCCCAAAAGCCCTAAGTCGAGTAGCCAACACTGAATGGGGGAAAAAAAAACATCATAAAATATAAATATCATTGGTGAGTTCAAAATTATAGAGAAATACAGATTACTGTAATATAGTGCTATATAAATTACTCATTTTTTTTTCAGTACTAGGAATTGAATTCAGGGCCTCACATGCTAGGAGAGCACTTCATTGGCCCTATGAATTATTAATTCTGGTATAGAATTTATTTATATAAGTTTTTTTTCTTTTTAAGACAATATCTCATGTAGCCTAGGCTGGCCTCAAACTCACTATGTAGCTGAAGATGACCTTAAATTTCTGATTTTCTTGCCTCTACCTCCTGAGTGCTGGGATTACTGGCATATGCCACCTTGGTTTATGTGGTACTGGAGATCAAACCCAGGCCTTGTGCATGTCAGTTAAACACCCTACCAACCCAAGTCCTGTGTAGAATTATATATATATATATATATAGGGTGTGGTGGTGCATGCCTGTAATTTTAGCACTCAGGAGACAGGTAGAAAGACCACTCATGAGTTCAAGACTAGCCTCTGCTACACAGCAAGTCCCTGACTCAAAGGAAAACTGTATGGAAAGACCTTAGAAATCTCCATTCTCTCCTGACAAGCAGCGCCTGAACAAATGGAACAACTAGCAGTTCTCCTTAAACCCATAAGAGAACTAGTATNAGAGGCCACATCATCGCCTCTAGAATGGAGACAGATGGCTGGATAGAGAACTATGCAGGAGCATATACTGTGGGAACTGGTGCCATGGTAGGAAAACCCCAACTGTAAGAGTGGAGAACCTGACAGCCAGAAGCTGTTGGGAGAGCTCATGTGGTGGAAGGCTCCACACAGCTGCCAGTTTAACCTCTGGGGACTTGACTAGGTTGTTACAATAAATATTGGGGGATAGTGTCCTTTTGATAGGAGGAGGGAAAAGGGACCCTTTTTAAATATACCAGAATTTCCCAGGTAATCCCAGCACTCAGGAGGCAGAGGCAAGCGGATCTCTGTGAGTTCAAGGCCAGCCTGGACTACATATTAAATTTTTACTTATTAGGAGGGAAGAAATAAATCCCTATATTTATAGGTTACAATATTCTGTTTATAGAAAGTCAGAAAGAAAGAAAGATGTGGCTGCAATGTTGGCTCACTGACTGTTCTTCCAGAGGTCCTNAGTTCAATTCCCAGCAACCACATGGTGGCTCACAACCATCTGTAATGATATCTGGCACCCTCTTCTGTATACATAATAAATAAATAAATCTTTAAAAATAATCTTTAAAAAAGGAGAAAAGGAAGCCATGCTGTCTCCAGCAACTAAGAAATTATAGCAAGATACAAAATTAACATAGATTAAATATATAGTACCATTTAGCCCAGCAAGATGGCTTAGTGGGTAAAGGAACTTGCCACCACCCCTGGTGGCCGGAGTTCCATCCCTGGAAGCCATATGGTGGAAGAAGAGAACTGACTCCACAAGTTGTCCTCTGACCTCCCCATGTTGTGGCATGTGTGNGCTCTCTCTCCTTCCCCCTCTCTCTGTCACACACACACACACTAAACAAATATAAAAACACAATACCTGTGGTGGTTTGAATAAGAAATGGGCCCCATAGGCTCATATATTTGAATATTTAGTCATCAGGAAGTGGCACTATTTGAAATGATTAAAAGGATTGGGAGGAGTGTGTCATTGGGAGTAGGCTTTGAGGTTTCAAAAGACCATGCCAGGCCCAGAGTCTCTTTCTCTGCCTATGGATCAGGATGTGGGACTCTCAGCTACTTCTTTAGCTCCATGTCTGCTTATGTGCCATCATGTTCCCTACCATGATGATAATGGACTAAACCTCTGACACTGTAAGCAAGCCCCCAATTAAATGCATTCTTTTATGAGTTGCCTTGGTCACGGTATCTCTTCACAGTAATAGAACAGTGACTAAGATAATACCATTTACATTAGTATCCCTAAAAATGGAAATAGATGAAAAATAAAACAATGTGTGGTACAGGATCTACATGAGAAAAGTTATAAAAGTGATGAAAGTATTTTTTTTCTTTTTTATTAAAAAGATTTATNTATTTTATGTATGAGTGCTCTCTCTGCATGTACACCTTTATGCCAGAAGAGGGCACCAGATCTCATTATAGATGGTTGTGAGCCACCATGTGGATGCTGGGAATTAAACTCAGGACCTCTGGAAGAGCAGCCAGTGCTCTTAACCTCTGAGCCATCTCTTCAGCCCTGAAAGAAAGAATTTAACACATAGATANTGCACATTTTGGACAACCATCTAAGTGCTGGGAACCAAACACTAGTCTTCTGGAAGAGCAACAAGTGCCTTTAACCACTGAGGTATCTCTCCAGCTCAGTTTAAAAACTGATTAATTAAATACAGGAAATCTCTAGAGACCAACCCAGAAAAGGTAGGAAGACACATGACAGATTCCCCACTGACAATTTTGGGTACCCTGGGTGCATTTATTGATCTAGTGACCTAGAGACACGGTTTTGGTTTTCGTTTGTCTTTTTGAGACAGGGTCTCATGCAGCCAAGAGACTTGGCCTTGAACTCCTCATTTCCTGGTAGGGACATGGTTTTAATAATAATACAGTAACACAAGAAGAAGCTGAGGAGCTGGGCTTATGTTGGGTNGAGATTTGTAGCTGATACTTCAGTTACAACCTTACCTCAATATGTTGCAAGTGAACTTTAGAACGGTCTTCTGCTAACATGGGCTTCTATTTAATATTGTTGATCTGGAGCTCTGTATCAAAGTTTGAAATGTTTGGGGCCAACAAGCTGACTCCTTGGGTAAAAGTACTTACTATGCAACCCTGAGGACATGAGTTTAATCCCCAGAACCCACAAGGTGGAAGGAGAGAACTGACTTGGGAAAGTTGTCCTCCGACCTCCACACATGCACCCATATTCTCTCTCTCAAACATGCACAGTAAAGAAGTAGATATAGAAAATCTTTACAAGAGAATGTTTGCAGAAAAGCATTTTAAGTTTGTTCATGTGAAGGAAGTAATTTTACTTTTTAAAATATTTTTTAAAATTTATTTTTATTTGCATTGGTGTTTTGCCTGCATGTATATGTGAGGGTGTCAGATCTTGGAGTTACAGACAGTTGTTAGCTGCCATGTGGTTTCTGGGAATTGAACCCAGGTCCTCTGAAAGAGCAGTCAGTGCTCTTAACTGCTGAGCCATCCCTCCAGCCCCCAATAATTTTACTTTTAAGGTTAAGGTTAAATGTTAATGTTAAAAGTAGCCACAAAAGCAATAAAAATTCGCCGGACGGTGGTGGCGCACACCTTTAATCCCAGCACTTGGGAGGCAGAGGCAGGCGGATCTCTGTGAGTTCAAGGCCAGCCTGGGCTACCAAGTGAGTTCCAGGAAATGCGCTGCCAAAGCTACACAGAGAAACCCTGTCTCGAAAAACCAAAAAAAAAGGCAATAAAAATTCCATTCCAGGGCTGGGGAGATGGCTCAGTGAGCCAAGAGTTTCTGCACAAGGTGAGCACTTGAGTTTGAATGTCCAGAATCCACATAATGCAGGGCCTGATGTGTGTAGAGGCTTAACAACAAGGAGACCCTGTTCAAACAAGGTGGGAGCTGAAGACTGACAACCAAGGCTGTCCCCTGACCTCCACACACAGGCCAGAGCATGCACCACCACCCCCAATTCCAGTTACCAAAATAGGAAAATACAACTTAAAGGCTGATCGGTCCCAAAGAAAAGCATTCATTGTATGTCAATTATACCTCAGTAAAGCTGTCCAGACCCATCATGGATTTCTGTCTTGTTTGTGTTCCATGTTCATCATGAGTCGGCTAGAATTGTTATCCTCACTCTCACTCTGGGCCTGGGGTGGATGGAGAAGGCCCTGGTCAGAGCAGTCCTGACTGCCAGCCTCGGAAGGGAGAGTGTGTGGGAAAGACAAAGATTCTCAGAACTCCTGCAGAAGTCACAGGGCCAGGTCCAGCTTTTGAGACTTTACTAGTAGGCCTAGAAAAATGGCTCAGCAGTTACGAGTACTTGCTCCTCTTCCAGAAGACCCACATTCAATTCCCACATCCACACGGTGGCTCACAACCACCTGTAAGTCCAGCTCCAGAGCATCCAATGCCCTTTTCTGGCCTCCTCTGGCACCCACACATATATAGACACACACATATACATAAAAATAAAATACATTAAAAAGGGCTTTATTAGATGCAATCGTTTTAGAATTATATATTTCTGATGGCTTTCAATTAATTGTGTAGCTCTTTTAAAAAGATTTATGTTGCTTGAAATCCTAAATGGTCTTTTAATAAAAAATCCCGGAGCCAGATATTGGGGTAAATGATGAAAGATCAGAGACAAAGGAACAAGCCACTGCCACGTCTTACCTCTAGGACTCCTCAGCCTGAAAAGGCNTCAGTTCCTGTCTCCTCATGCCTTNTATACCTTTCTCCTCCCAGCCATCACTTCCTTCCTAGAGCTGGGATTAATGGCATGTGTGCTTCCCAAATACTGGGATTAAAGGTGTGAGATCTCAAGTGCTGGGATTAAAGGTGTGTGCCACCACTGCCTGGCTCTGTT
>LZPO01027384.1:168724-179888 GCA_001675575.1 Neotoma lepida | reverse complement strand
AGGCTCATGCTTGTAATCCCAGCACTTCGGAGGCTGAAGCAGGAGGGTTGCCTGAGCTATATAGCAAGTTCCAGGGCAGCCTGGGCTATGGAGTGAGACCTTGTTACAAAATAAAACAAACAGGCAGGTGAGATTGCTNGTTGGTAAGNGCACCTGCGGTCAAGGCTGACAACCTGTGTTAAACACCGGGATCCACATAGTGAAAGAAGAGAAGTGACTCCTGTCAAGTTGTCCTCTGATTTCCACATACGTGCTAGGGTGTGCATATCCCATGCCCTTGCACACACACTGAATAAATACATAGAAAATTAAAACACAGAATAAGTATCCACTAATTATAATACACATTTCTTTTTGTTTTTTTGTTGTTGTTGTTTTGTTTTGTTTTTTGTTTTTACAAGTTAGATGAACTTGCAAACTTGCCAGCTGAATGTAGAAGGGTGTCATTTGAATCCAGGAGGAAGATATGGGATAGAAGTCCCATGTTGTCCTGGTGACTTTAAAAATGGCTCATTGTATCTGCTGTGACTCAGATAGAAACATCCTGGAAGTCTGCAAAGCTCAGGTCCTGTCCCAGGTGTCAAATTTCTGACCGATAATGACAATCGTGTTAATAAATTATCTACTCACCAGCCTCAACATAGGATGTCNACCTCAGCCTTCCTGAGTAGGAATCGGTATCACAGCCAGGAATTGTTGAGCCGGTCACCTCAGCTTGGTCGCCTGAGAATGTAACTCTATCATGGTTGTGAATTGTTGACCTAGTAATCTGAACTTCTGGAGACACTAAAACTTTTTCTTTAGTGACTAGTGGGTTTTTCAAACCCAAGGTTTAGGATTAAATTAAGAATGTGGTTCTACCACACAAATGCACCAGATCTTGAAAAGTGGGCAAGCCTGGTTAGTACCTGGATGGGAGAATTAAATATAGTGCTGAATAAATAATTAAGCATCTTATGGTAATAATTTGTGTTTAAAATAATATTGTGTGTATTTGTTTCATATTTCAAGTGAGATTTTAAATATAATANGGCATANTACAGAATCTGATAGGTCAACATGATTGGATCAAGACTCATGAGTTACAAGAAAATTTTATTAAGTTCATAAACAATATTGTAATATTTGACAACTAGACCTATTGAGTATATGTGTCTTACATTTATAAATTTTTTGCAAAGTAGGTGGGCAGGACTTTTTACTAAAGGTAGAAATTGGATTGGCCAGGAATACAAAAGCATAAGCAAAAGGAGAAGCTTACAAATTCAGTTCAAAATATGTAATGGGATCAAATGTGTGAGTTTGTAAGTGAGGCTGCTTAACAGTTTACCTCCCTCTGAGTTACTTGAACAATAATAAAAATTCTCCTTAATCCTACGAATTATTTGATGTTAATATATTTATAATTATAACCATATACATTTGGGGGGGTGTTTTGTTCTTTATTGCTGTTCTTTTTGTTTTATGAGTCAGGTCTTGCTATGTAGCTCAGCCTCACCTCAAACCTGTGGCGATGATCCCTCTCCTTCAGCCTTTAAGTGTTGTGATTACTGGTGTGTGCCACCGTGGGTGGATGGGACTTTTATTTATGTTTATGTTTTTTATACAAGGCTTTCTCTTTAGTCCAGGATGGCCCAGTTNAGGACTCTCTATATAGCTCGAGGTGGCTTTGAACTGATGACAGTTCTCCTGCCTCAGCCTCCCAAGTGCTGGGATTATAGGTGAGAGCTACTAGACCTAATTGTATAATTCTTTTTTTCACTGGTGTACATTTATTGTATGTAATGGGTGGTTTTTAAAAAAATTTATGTATGTATGTATGTATGTATGTATGTATATGTGTATTTTATGTGTATGAGTGTTTTGCCTGCATGTATGTCTGTGTAGCATGCAATACTCATGGGGGTCAGAAGAGGTATCAGATCCTCTGAAACTGGAGTCTCAGCTGGTTGAGAGCCACCATGTGGGTGCTGAGAACTGAACCTGAGTTCTCTGGAAGAGCAACCACCGCTCTTAACCTCTGAGCCATCTCTTCAGCTCTCACAATGGGTTTTATAGAAACATTTGTATAATGTACACTGNTCAGTTTCCCCATGCTCCCCTCACAGTATTACTATCCATTGTCCTAGACAGCCCTGCTCTGACTTTAGTGCCCTATGTACATAGATGATTTTATGTATGTATGGGAAGCCTAGGATCCACAGAGGAGAGAGACTGNGATTAAGTATATGTTTATTAAATGACCCTTGGCGGTCTAAGGAAAACTAATGTTTTGAATTTTGATGAGTAAATTTAACGTTCGTTTTTAACTTAAGATGCTCTGAATAGTCTTGTGCTCACAAAATCTGCCTTCACACATGAAAAAGAAAATCACTTGGACCTGGAACTCACGATGTAGCCCTAATTGTCCTCCAACTAAGGATCTTCCTGCGTCTTCTTCCTGAGTGCTGGGACTGCAAGAACTATGTGTGCACCACCTACATGGCCACCTTAAGACAACTGCTTCAGGGATGGAGAGTTAACGCAGTAGTTAAGATCAGAGCACGCAGGTTCTGTTCCCAGCACATACATGGTGGCTCACAAGCATTTGCTAACTCCAATTCTGGGGGATCCAATGCCCTCTTTTGACCTCCACAGGCACCATGCACACACATGGTACATGTACATACATGAAGACAAAACACTCAGACACATAAATAAATAAATAGATAGATAGATAGATAAACAATAAATCTAAAAGAAATTTTTTAAAAAAAATAAAAGCTGCTGTATCATTTGCATTTAGGAAGTGAAGAAATTAAAGCTCAGAAAGCTTAAAAGAATGAGAGTCAGCTGCATGCCTGGCTAGCTTGAAAGCTCAAAGCCTGTCCCCCAGCCACTGAGGATGTAGCTACTGTAAGTGACGTGGGGACAACTTACCAAGGTCTGCTTGTGTGCATCATGCTTGGGTCTGTAGCTAAACAATTGATTTCAGCCTTCGGAAAGACGATTTCTTGGCTCTGTAGTGAAAGGCTGGCTTCAGGCTTGGTGACTAAAGACTGAAGGCCACCCTCCGCCTGTCCGTCTGTTTGGGCTGACTCCAATCAGAAAGGCCTTCTTTCTGCTTGGTAAAGGCTGCAGATGTCCCCCTGAGCTCAAGTATAGCTGAAAAGAAAATGTGACTGGCACTTTCCCACAGAACAATTGTGGTGATATATTGTGTACCCTAATAAAATTTGCCTTTGCAAATTTTGGGAAACGCCCTGAGGGACCTCTCGCAAGCCCCCATGTCAAATTCAGTTCAGTCCTTTCCTGTCACCATGCAAGAAACTCCGTCCCAGAGCAATTAAAGAACCTAATGCTCATTGTAAAAAACCATACTGCTCGGGGTGATAGAAGAGCTATAGAAAAAAAAAATTCAGGAGAAACCATAAATCAGAATTGATAGAGATTAGATTTGGAAACTCCCCAAAGTTAGGGTTGGAGAAGGGTTTTGTTTTTGTCTTTCAGGAGAATTAAGGCTAAGGAATCTGAAGAACACTGGACAAATGAGACATCTGAAGAAAAAGAACAAATCATCTGGAAAACTTGCCTCAAGAAAAAGATTTTCTGCAGTGAACCATGACCACACGTAACAGCGACTCTGAAGTCTCCAAAAAGATAATGGGACCCCACAATGACAATTCCATTACAATGATAACACCATTAAGCTGACAAACACCACCCCAAAGATCGGCTTTGGACTACAAACTGCTCAGGACAATATTAAGATGGCTTGCTGAGATGATACAGCCTCACAGACTACTCCAGTCAGGACNTGACCATAATCCTAAATTTTCTTTGTGTCCCCCGCATAAGACTACCAGTGCCTCCAATCAGCCTAGAAAACTATGCACGCATTCCCAAAAAAATGGATTATAGATGTTTGTCTTTGTTTAAGGGTTGGTTAAAAATTGTTATTGAGCTGGGCGGTGGTGGTACACGCCTTTAATCCCAGCACTCAGGAGGCAGAGGCAGGCGGATCTCTGTGAGTTCGAGGCCAGCCTCGGCTACCGAGTGAGTTCCAGGAAAGGTGTCAAAGCTACACAGAGAAACCCTGTCTCGAAAAACCAAAATAAATAAATAAATAAATAAATTNAAAAANAATTGTTATTGATCATAGTCAATCTCTTTCTAAAAGAAGAAAGAGGGATATGATATAGAAATGTATTCTATAGTAATGATAGGATAAAAAATTAGATTATTGAATCTACTCTGAAAAGAAGGATATGGATATGATAAGATAAAAGTGTAGATTATTGAATCTACTTTTAAAAAGCAACTACTTGTTTTAAATATTTTACACTGGATTGGATTTTATATATTATATACAAATTGTTACATTGATAGAAATTTGAGATTAATTTTGTTAGAAAATACTGTACATATATGTATAATCTTGTTCAAGGTATTGTACCTATACAGTTCATTTAACAATNTAATGCAAATTGCTAGTCCTTAAAAGTTATTATTATCAACTAATTAGGATATAAGAAATGCAAGTTAGTAGTCATTACAATCAAACTTGTAGTCATATTAGGTATGTTTTCAAGGTCAAACAGATANATTTTAGATAGACAGGTCATCTTCAAACACTTCAGAGATCTACAGAATATGGCATTTAAGAGGTTTTAATAACATAGATTCTTTTTTTTATGACAATGAGACGTGTCTGCTCTTGGCAGCACCAATCTACTTCAGAGAAAATGATGGGCATCAAAGAAACTCCATATGGAGTTTGTATTCCTTTGTGGCAAAAGTTAGCCACTGGGCAAGAAAGTGCCCTTGCCTCAACTGCTGATAGTATGCTGTGCAAATGGACAAGGTGGACACAAAAGAAAGGATACNGAACCTTGCCAAGACAAGGTAGGAAGGCCCTTTAGAAAATCCTGCTTCACAGATGAGTCTGTCAGATATGCTAGGCCTGTAGGCCAAAGATGGATGCCCCAACATTGCAGAGGAACCTTGGGTGACTGTTCAAGCAGCCAGCTGTTGCTGTAATTTCTCACAGTTTTTGGAAGTCACTTTCTTGCACTTCCTGTTTACTTAGGTAATATTATTTCCTTCTCTGGTCTCTGAGGGAGTTGAAGACTAGATAGTTATAGTTACAGTTTTCCTTGTTAACAAATTCAGAAACTCACTAAAGAGGTGTAAAGCGTATAAGTTTGAAAGACATCAAAAGATAGTATTCGGTTGGTAATCCAAAATAAAATAGAAAGTGAATTAGGTACAACATTTTGGACTAACCAAAATAGGATAAATAATGGGATATTTTCTCTGAATTTGTCAAATGTTTATGGACTGGACATTGTTAATGTAATTCTTGACTGTATATATTGTATATACTTATTGTACTTATATATAGTTTTTCTTATATTAGTTATAACCTTTTATTATTTTAGACAAAAAGGGGGGAATGTGGTGATATATTGTGTACCCTAATAAAATTTACCTGAAGATCAGAGAACAGAACAAGCCACTAGATTAAACATAGAGGCCAGGCCTTGGTGGCACACACCTTTAATCCTAGCACTCGGGAGGCAGAGATCTGTCTGGATCTCTGTGAGTTCAAAGCCACCCTGGACTACATGAGATTGACTCAGTCTAGGAGAGAAAACAGAGTCAGGCAGTGGTGGCACACACCTTTAATCCCAGTACTGGGAAGCACATGCCTTTAATCCCAGGAAGTGATGGCTGGGCAGAGAAAGGTGTATAAGACGTGAGGAGACAGGAAGTAAAGGCTTTTCAGCAGAAGTGTCCCTTTCAGCTAAAGTTTTTTTTGGCTGGAGNCTTTCGGGTGAAGACTCGGAGACATTCAGTCAGAGGATTCATGGAGTTGGCAAGGTGGGATGTGACTTGTTCCTTTGTCTCTCTGATCTTTCAACATTTACCCCAATATCTGGCTCTGGGCTTTTTATTAAAAGACCATTTAAGATTTGAGCAACAAATAATCCTTGCCTCTCATCAATCTGATTAGACTATGGGTCTATTCTGGAAAAATCTCTGAGGGCAAGGGAAGACGATGCTCTTGGCTCATGGTGTATATGNATGTATATGTCTATCAGAAGCTTCAGGGTATACGGCAGAGAAGGCACAGTGACTAGGGTGGTTGTGTCCACACTGGTGGGAGTGTGAGGTGGAAATGCCTCACATCTTGGCAGATCAGAAAGCAGAGTAGGACCAGAAATGGGTCTGGCTAGAACCCTCAAGAGCCCTGCCCCTAGTGGCCTACGCATACTAGCTTGGCTGTGAATCCAAATGTTTAATGTTTTCCCAAAACAGTGTTACCAGCTGGGAACCAAGTGTTAAAGTACATGAGCCTGTGGGGAACATTTCATATCCGAACTGTAACACTGGGTATCCCTTAAGCCAGGCAAGTGGGCACAAGCCCACACACACCCTGTTAGTCTGGCACAGCTGTGTTCTTTAAGCCACATTTCATCTCCAAATAAAGACAACTAGGAGGTCATGGTCCTGCGTAACATGGTACTGCTATCTGTGTGTGAGCAAACCACTCACCCTTTGCTAAGAGGACATGAAATCCATGAATGACAGGAATTTTCCTCGAGATTTATCTCACAGATTAATACTGTGATGTAAAACTGACAGTACTCCATGCCGCTCTGAAGTCAACACATCCCATGTTACATGCCAACTGAAAAGAAGAAAGAAAACAAAGATACTTGCTTAATATTGTAGACAGACACACAAACAGATTGACAAATCATGGAGGAAATATTGGTGACAANTGGAGGACTCGTTTCTGTAAGTGGTCACGTGACGATGGCAGCTGATATTTCAGAACTATCTGCTTCCACTACCCACTCTATATTCACTTCACCTTCAGCAAGAGCCCCAGCTGACCAGGGTTCTTAACCAGGGGTAGGCAGTGGTATGGGACCCAAATCTTCATTCCTGAAGAGTGCAGAGATCCTCCTGGTTTTTCCTCTTGCCAGGATTGAAGGTAAGTGCCACCACACCTAGCTCAAGTTCTTTTTCACCAAATTTCCAGTCATGCTCCTTACTAAGTCCTGACCACTCAGACAAACCGATGGCTTCGAATGGAGAACCTATGTGCTTGTATTACTGCATTTCTGGCTAGTTCTCCTTCCAAAGTACATAACCAGCCGGGCGGTGGTGGCGCACGCCTTTAATCCCAGCACTCAGGAGGCAGAGCCAGGTGGATCTCTGTGAGTTCGAGGCCAGCCTGGGCTACCGAGTGAGTTCCAGGAAAGGCGCAAAGCTACACAGAGAAACCCTGTCTCGAAAAACAAAAAACAAAANTACATAACCGGGGGCCCTAAGTTCCCCAAAGATTTCCCCGAATAACTGCTCTTGATAATATCATAGATGATAGATAGGGCTCCAGCTATCTGCTTTCAGGCGGTGCCTGCATAGCACACAGAATCATCCTTAAACCAAGACTCTATCTTCTCTTCCTCTGTGGAACGATTGTAGAAAAAGCCCCATGAGGCCTTAGGTGCAGGGAGAGTGAATGCAGTGTAGCAGGAGTGAGGGGCCTTGGTCATTGGGCCATCTCATGTAACTTACTTGTGTCTGTAGGGCCTGTCCTAGTCACGTATCTCCATCTGATAATGGAGTGTGTGCACACCTAACTTGACAGCTTTGTAGGACAGATAACCATAACGCTTGCACAGTGGTAAGCAGTGTGGGTCACAGAGTAACTTTGTGGCCCATGGTCAAGCTTTCAGGTTCTATGGAGGGGCAATAGCATCCCTCAAAAGGAAAGTAGTTATCTGTGGATGGTGGCAGGACCTTGCTCAAAATCCTAAAGGCTACACTGCAACTAACTGTTGGTCCCTGCCAAGGACTCTAACAGCACCCTTCCCTACAACTGACACAGTGAACACCATCCGTCTGTGGGCTCAAGTGGCCCACATGGCAGGACAACGTACCTGAAGGCTGAACTTGTCTTAGACCTTCTCTAGCTCTGGGTCCCACTCAGAACTGCAGCAGTGACTGCATGTACATGANCTGTACAAGATCCCAAATTCCTGCACAGACAGTGAGGAGCTCACAAAGCTCCGCCTCTGTCTGCAGAACTATTGGCAACTGATGGCTGCTGTGGCAGGGAGAGTTGATTTTCTTCAGGGAGGGATGCAGCCCCTGGAAGGGCTTCCCATGTTCTAGTACATGGNCCCACATCCATGCACACACAGGTGGCACTAAATGGAGCAGGTTTAAAAGAGAGAAGTGAGAGCTCACGCTAAAGAGATGGTTCAGCAGTTAAAAAGAACTCTGGGCTGCTCTTGCACAGTGAGATTTGAGCACACACATGACAGCTCACAACTGTCTGTAACAGGATTCAATGCCCTCTTCTGGTCTCCACAGGTACCAGGTCCACACATGTTGCATAGACATACATGCAGGCAAAATGCTCATATACATAAGATTTTAAAATAGTTTGTTTATTTTTTTATTAATTTTTGAGACAGGGTTTCTCTGTAGCCTTGGCTGTCCTGGAACTCATTATGTAGACCAGCTGGTCTTGAGCTCACAGAGCTCCTCCTGCCTCTGCCTCCTGAGTGTTAGACTTAAAGGCCATCATGCCTGGCTAGTTTAAATTTAAAAACAGAGAGAATGAGCTGGGTATAGTGGTACATGTCTTTAATCCCAGCACTAGAGAAGCAGAAGCAGGCAGAGCTCTGTGAGTTCAAGGCCAGCCTGTTCCAGGCCAAGGCCACATAGTGAGACTCTGTCGAGAGAGAGAGAGAGAAAGAGAGAGAGAGAGAGGGAGAGAGGGAGAAAGAGAGAGAGAGAAAGAAACCAGTGAGTGCACATGAAGATGGGAGGAAACGGGAAGGGAAAGGATGCAGGGTTGGCAAATTTGATCAAAGCACAGCTTATGCATGTATGAAAGCCTCACTTNAAAAAAAATCCTTGAGGGAGGTGTGCTTTCTGAAAAGTGAGAGAGAATGGTATGATGCCAGCTGACACCTGCATCACACTTATCCCACTTTTTGTATTTGTTTGTTTTCGAGGCAGGGTTTCTCTGTGTAACAGCTTTGGCTGTCCTAGAACTCACTCTGTAGACCAGGCTGGCCTCACACTCAGATCCACCTGCCTCTGCCTCCTGAGTGCTGGGATTAAAGGCATGTGCCACCACTGCCACCAGCATACTTATTCCACTTGAATGTGACAACAGATGGGGACACTGGGATCATAAGAGTAGAGAGACTTAGCCAGGCGGTGGTGGCGCACGCCTTTAATCCCAGCACTCGGGAGGCAGAGGCAGGTGGATCTCGTGAGTTCGAGGCCAGCCTGGGCTACCGAGTGAGTTCCAGGAAAGGCGCAAAGCTACACAGAGAAACCCTGTCTCAAAAAACCAAAAAAAAAAAAAAAAAAAAAAAAAAAAAAAAAAAAAAGAGTGGAGAGATTTGCCCACGATGACTTAGCTAAGTGGCAGACAGTCTAAAGTTAGCTGCTTCTGACTCATTTCTAAGGCAGTGCAGAGCACAGGAATGTGTGCTTGGTTCTGTAAGAGCTGAAGGAATGAACAAATGCCTCACAGAGAAAGTGACATAATTTGGTCTCCTGCGACCAGTCCTTGGAGGAGAGCAGCCGTTTCCACCTGGGCTACAGGCACGTACCACACACAGCACCTGGCTTAGCCATCACCGTCTCATCCAGAGCAGCTGGGATGACTCACATGCAGCCCTGGGGTTTGGACCTGCTGGAGTTCCCTTGTGGAAGGACCGGTGGGATGAGTCTTCAGACCCTCACTTGAGGTTCCAGCCACTCTTTCTTGAACCTCCCCCTAAGCTGCATGTAACTTTGCCCCAGCTACACACGGTCTTGAGAAGACTCTAGAGTTTATAGAAGGTCAAAGGTTAACTGAAGTGGGGACTCCATCTATGAAGCTGTGGATACCTCATAACCCATGCTGCGGGGAGAATCCTCAGTGGTGTGGCTCTTTAGGGGGTCACCTATGTCCCTGGAAGTAAGGCCAGTAAACTCACTGGTTCTCTAAGCTGGACCTGGGGGGCACCTTTGTTCTTTTTTGGTTCCCCTATCTGGGGTGCATGGCTGTTCATGTCTCCCCAGGAAAGCTTCAGGAAACAACAGAACAAGGGCAGGCCAGGAGGGAAAAGGCTTGAGCAAACGTGTTAGGTTAAGACAGTTCCCAGGAGGCGCTTTCTAGGGAACANTGAGTTGTCAGCCTGCCTGGAGCATAGGGCATCGAGCACACTGTGTGGTCCTTAAGAACCAAATTTGGTTAAAAGTTTTGAACTGTATCATACAACAGTGTGGAGTATTAAGCCGTATGATAATATGACAGATGGTGCTTTAGTGAAATCATTTTAAGTGGATAGAACAGGGTGACCAAATGGNCCTGTCCCCTCCAAAGCCATTTATTCTCTGAANAAGAGGGGCAGAAGTTAAAAATCACTCCTGACTTAAATGTTGACCCACCAGCCACTAGGAGGCAGCAGTGTCCCCATGAGTGGATAGGCCAGGCCTGGACGGTTCCTCACAAGAATGGCCACTTGGTGAATGGGAATCAGAACAATGAGGAAAGCATCCGTGTGAAGTGATCCCAGAGACCCAGATGGGAAACGGGACATGGTAGCCAAAGACAGAGGACTTGTTCTCTAGAGGATGTGGATTGGGGGAGTGGAGGACAGTGGTGAGTGGGGCATGATGAAGAGCTTTCTAAGAAAGACAGAAGTTAAGATGTGCCCACTGATACAACTGAATCAAATCTGATATGGGGATAACCAACTACTTTCTGATCGAAACTGAAGCCTGTTCTATGGGAAGAGAATTCATGACTGGTTCTGTAAACCCTTTCAAAGCCCGTGGCTGGAAAGGTCACAGGCCCTAGTGGGAAGCTATAGCTGNTGGTTTGTTAAATGGACATGGCATGCCCATCAATTTGCCTTCTGATAATTATGTTTATCCCATAGATTAGTGCCACTGCCAGTTTCTGTCAGGGAAGTGGCATGCAGTGGGCAGCAGTCACCGCTGACTCAAAACTGCTTAAAGTTGTTCAGCCAAAAGTGGGACATCCCTATTGCTCCATCCAAAGCTCAGGGTCACCAAGGAAGAGAGGGCAGAAAGGATGCAGGAACAGAAAGATGGTGTGGATAGTCCTGGAAGTCTGATTTCTGGACATAATACTGGC
>LZPO01027384.1:136241-168439 GCA_001675575.1 Neotoma lepida | reverse complement strand
AGACAGGGTTTCTCTGTGTAGCTTTGGCACCTTTCTTGGAACTCACTCGCTAGACCAGGCTGGCCTCGAACTCACAGAGATCCTCCTGCCTCTGCCTCCCGAGTGCTGGGATTAAAGGCGTGTGCCACCATCGCCCAGCCTCTGTGTCACTCTTGAACTCACAGCAGCTGTGATTCCCTGCTCAAGATTGGGCCATTAACATCCTCTCATGGAGGGAGGAGGGACCCCACCCATCTCTGAGGACCTAGAGGCCATTAATGGTTGATGAGGAATAGGCTGATATTTTCTTCAAGGTGCAGTCACTGGCAAGGTGCCCATGCTTCTGTAAACAAGCTCTCACCTATGCTCCTGCAAGCAATTCTAATGAAACTCATGGGTAAGGAGGAGGAAGGGAAGGAGAGGAGGTGGAGGAGGGAAGACCAGCGAGATGGCTCAGCAGGAAGAAGTGCTTGCCACTAAAGCCCGACAACCTGAGTTTGATGCCTGGAATCCAGCTCCCACAAGTTGTCCCCTGACCGTCACATACACGTGTATGCACCCCTATCACCACTGCTGCCAATATGGTAATGAAATTCTTAAAATTAAAAAAAATGAAATTAGAGGGGGGCTTGCTGAGTAGACGCAAGGGCTCAGCAAGAGAGACAGAAGGATAACAGTGTAATGGAGGTGGATATGATCAAAATACATTACATGGATGCATAAAATGCCATAATGAAACCCATTACGTATAATAATGCAATAAAAAAGAAAGATGGGCATTATCCTAAGGGAAAAGGGGGACCCAGGAAAGGTTTATAAAAAGAGACACAACTAAATTTTAGAAGCATCAGTACAATGAGGAGAACCAAGACTGAAAGGAGAGAGAGTTGAGGAGGCTGCTGCGTGATTGGGAAGAGGGTAAGGGGCCGGTACTACTGCCAGCAGTTGCATTGACAGGGGACTGGAGAGACAATCAGAATGGGAGGAGGGGCCATGAATATGTAGTTTTGTCAAAAGACAATAGACATTCTTTCCCTATTAATGAATGTACTTTCTGAATCGGCTCTCCTGTCTTAAACTGCAATGGAGGAATCAGGTTTGGGAAGCCGGCACTAAGTTCTTGTGCTCTCATTTGAAGTCTTGACCAGATTCTCTGGTGGAAACTGAGGTCTAGGAATGGTTCAGCCTTGTCCCTCCTTACCCTGGAGGAAGGACCGTGACTCCTGCCTGCAGTGGGTGGTCAGCACTAGAATGAGGAAAATACAGGCTGCCGCCGAGTTCGGACGGTTTCCAGGGAGACTGAGGCAGGACTGCAGATTAAGTACCAACCTGTCTAGGCGTTGGTGAGAAGAGAAGGGCGCCAGGGAGCAACTCCGGTACCTGATGGCTTCCTATCAGAAAATGAAGACTTCACCTGATGTGGAACAGGTGAGCTCCTCCCTGGCTCGGAGCCCGCCCCTCGCTCTGATTGGTGAATACGTCACCTAACCCTGCCTCCCCTGCACATCAGTGAGCTACGTCCTTGCTGCGTGGCTGGGAGGATGTTGCCACCTCGGCTCCTTCTCTGCGCCTGCGCGTCGCCCCGTTTGGAGGCAGGGAAAACTCCAGGGTGGGGAGGGGTGCAGAGTCTGGCTTTTTTCAGCCCTGGACCCCGACGAGTGATGCCAGCTTCTCCCGAACCCAGCAGTCTTTGGCCCTTAGGCCACTCGCCTTGCCACGCCCCTGACTGCTGCTGAAGCACTCCCCACCTGTCCCTACTCTTTGGGTTCCCAGGCCTTACAAATGGCAAAAGGCTTACTAACCGCCCATCCTCCCCTCACCTGGCCTCAACAGCTCAGGCTTGGCCCTTCTCAGCTTTGTTCCTCAATTGGGAAGGGGCTGAAGTAAGACCTTACATTTTCTCTGTAGTTTCCTCTCCTTAACCCCCTTGTCATGCCGAAATTCTATAGCTGTCTGCGTAGTCAGGGAAATTCCCTCTAGGTTTTGTAACCTTTAGAGACAGGATACTCATGGCACTCTACTACAGCTATTTCCTGAGTGCCTAGCCCTGGATTGGATGATGCTGAAAATCCAGATAAACCCAGATTTCCCTCCAAATGCCTCTGAATTGAAGGGGGGCAGGTCTCTGGGAAGGACTTGCCTGTTGAGTGCTGCTCGGACACCCTGGACACCCCCTCAGGTGGCCTGACTTCTGTAAATAAGAAAGCTGCCTTGGATACAGAGCACCATTACAACTCACTGGGGCAGTATAAACGGCTCATTTTGTTTGGTGGAAAGGAGACAGGGAAGGGGGAAGGTGTTGTAAAAGATGTTAAAGCGTGGCTGGGGTGGGGGTGGGGTGGCTGTGAGATTGCATCCATTTTAAACTTCCTGAAGCCTGTCAGATAGAACACCTGTCTTCACTTTCAAGATGATGTTCAAGCTGGAGTATCAGGGCTANCATAGTTACATAGGATGAAAATGCTGACTGCCAGGACAGAAAACTTGGGTTTTCCTCTGGGTCAGAGGTCATACAGATTTTTGAGCAATTAAAGAGACATTGAACAGGTGCTTAGAACTGACAGGATCCCGAGCCAAGAAGTCCGAAGCGACTGCATGGTTACAGCCATGCTTTGCTTCTCTCACTTCCATCCAAACCTGCCCGGCACTGATCCACAAGCATTTTGAAACCACGTTTCTAAAAACCAGCCATTTATATCTGCTTAGGTAAAGTTACAGGAGTATGTTGGTGTATTTACAAGTGGGTTTGTCCAGATATACTATAACTTAGTGTCTGTATTTAATATTGACAACCAAAAAATATATAAATATCTTCCATCTATACACAGCAGGGCAGGAGTGTCCGTGTCTTCAGCAGTGAGTTCTCAGCCTCCGAGGCCCTTCTCATGGTGATGTCTGGCCCTCAGTGCACAGGAGACTAGAACCTGGCAGCCCAGTCTGGCCCTTCCCCTCTCCTCCCTGCACTCCAGTGCTTCCAACTGGTCTCAGGCAAGGAAAGATTAATTGAGTGGTTGGGAAGGAAGGGATAGGAATGGGCGAATCCTAAAAATGGAGCCCGACCCCTGGTGGGGAGATCCAGGCCTGCGGAAGGGGGTGGCAGCAACCACCTCCTGGGGTAAAGCCTCATAGTTCATAGTTCGATTAGTGTGTCCTTGGTCATAGGTCCAGCCCTACAGATTAGCTTGGCGAAGAAGGCATGTGTCCGGACAGGGCTTGGTCCCCACCCTTAGGCACTGAGCCATTCAAGGTGAAGACTAGGGTGTGAAGATAGGAGAGTGGCTGATAAAAAAAAAATAAAAAAATCAGTAATAAAAAAATTATAAAAACCTGTTGCTTATCTGAACAGATTTGAGCAACAGTCTTGCTTTCATTAAAATTCTGGAGCCATCCAAGTCCTGAACATTCTTCTGGACATCTTTGCTGGCTGAAGAAAGGCGCCCAAGCCCGGCTCGCCTGAGATCCGTCAGTTTGGAAGAGGTCTCATCTAGCTGCCTGTGCTCCAGAGAGATCCTTGGGGCNGCTGGGAGCTGCCGGGCTGGGTGTGGGGCTTCTCACACTTGGGAGTCAGCCCCCAGAGGGTGGAAGAGCTCCTCAGGTGTCTTGTCACTTTGGTTTGCACCCCCCTGCCGGAAGCCAGAAGCGATCTCATCGAAGGTCCGGCCTTTGGTCTCAGGAACTTTGAAGTAGGTGAAGATGAAGAAGAGCACCAGGAGCACCGTGAAGATGATGAAGACATAGGGGCCACACAGTTGCTGGAAAACAGACATGCCATCACCCTCTGTCCTCACTAAAAGGACTCTACCTCTGAGCCTTTGATCTGAAGAAGGGTATAACTGCTACCAGCCACCCAGGGGTGCTATAAAAAACTAAATGAGACTGCTCACACCTGACTTGTGACAGGCTCCAGAAACAGCATGAAAACTAAGGGAAGAGCCTGGGCTGGGCAGTGTTTGGCCAGGTGACATGGTCTTCTGAGCTTGTTAACATGACTCTTGAGTAACAAGGGTGAGCATTTCAGATAGCATGGTGGGTCCCTACATGCAGTTGAGAAATGGTGGGCAGAGAAGATGTTTTCTCACCTCCACATACTGGAAGCACATGCCCACGATGAAATTTGAGGTCCAGTTGGAGAAGCCAGCCACAGCAATAGCAGCAGGACGGGGCCCCTGGCTGAACAGCTCGGCCACAATGAACCACGGGATGGGACCAGGGCCTACTTCAAAAAAGGCCACAAAGCCAAAGATGGCCACAATGCTCAGATAGGACATCCAGGGCAGCTTTTCCTGTGGAGAGAGAGATGGTGAGAGGTTAGACTGGGAGATGATGGCTTCTCAGAAGGAAGAGAAGCTGTATAAGTCTCCACACTGGGCTGAAGGGTAGAAGGCTTGGGGTCACCCTGATTGTTACACAACCCAATGTGGTGGTTTGAATGAGAATGGCCCCTAGAGGCTCATGTACGAATGCTTGGTCCCCAGTTGGTGGAACTGTTTAGGAAGGACAGTGGGTGTGGCCTCATTGGTAGAGGGGTGCCACTGGGAGTGGGTTTTCAGGTTTCAAAATCAAAGCTACTCTCTCTGCCTCATGCTTGTGGGTAAGGATGTAAGGAAGCTCTCACTAACTGCTCTAGTACCATGTCTGCCTACCTACTACCATGCTCCCTGCCATGATGGTCATAGGCGAGCCCCCAAATATAATGCTTTCTTTTAAAATTGCCTTGTATGGTGTCTCATTACAGCCAATAAAAGTCACCGAGACACCCTGCTGGGTCCTCTGTTGGGTCTCAGTCTCACAAGAATCTACTCTGTACCTATCCTCTAGCACTCTTGGACTGTCCCTGGTGCTTTTTCTCGCTTGGGTTGGACACAGGAGTGTGTAGGAGTGAGTGTGTGTGTGTGTACACGCCTGTATGGTACAGGCTGTCATAGTGATTAGTGACAGGCTGGGGACCAGCCAACCTAAGGTCAGTTCTTATCTTCATTCCTTATCCAACATGGGGCTTTAGTTTTAGTTTGAGTAAAAAGGCTGAACACATCTTTAATCTGAAAAACCAGAAATGTAAAATCTGAAGCTTTGTGAGTGTTGGTAACATGACACTAGAAGTGGAAAATTCCACACCTGACCATATATGATAGAAGTCATGGTTAAAAAAAAAAAAGCCATTTAAATTTGCCACCAGCCTATATGTGAAAGGCACATATGAAACAGAAATGAATTTTGTTTAGACTTCAGTCCTAGTTTGACAGTAACTTATTGTATATACGCAGATATTGACATATCTGACAGTAACTCNTTGTGTATATGCAGACATTCACTTATCTGAAACCCAAGGCATATCTGGTCTGAGCACTTCAGGAAAGGGATGCTCAAGCTACAACATCTAACTGCACAGCTCCTGCCTGGAGAATGGAAACAGGTGTGTTTGTTTGTGGCATGGTGGGGACATTATACTGCTCAGGGTTGCTGTGGAGATGAATTGAGGTTATAGGTAAAGGCTCTTCAAAGTTCAGTGTTGGGCAGGGCAGTTTCATATGGAGATGAGAGCTTGGGTTCTCCAGTCAGACGGGCTGGGTCAGAAAATCCCCAACCAGGGAAGAGAAAACTCAAGATGGGAGGAGACAACCTGAGTAGCACAAGGTCAGGCCCTAGTCCAGAGGCACACCCACACTAGGCAGACTAGGTTGGGTGCAACACGGGTATTTTGGGATCCAAATCCAGGCAGGTGGAATCTACAGCCATAGGTNCCTGGGTCTGTCTAAATCCAAGTCCCTACCCTACCTTGCCCTGGGTCTTNCAGGGCATGGCCACTCACCAGCAGGGCCAGTGCGATGGTCATGAGTACAGCACAGCCTGCCATGCCAGCCAGGCCAATGAGGTGCAGGGTCCGCCGTCCAGCTCGTTCTACCACGAACAGCTGTAGACAAGGAAAAAGTCATGTTCACTCTGCCTGGTCTGGTGCCTCTTGGAGCCCACCTGTGCANAGGCTCACCTCAATAGACAAACACACAGCATTGCATACACTAGTGGGGGAAACACCTTTCCCTACCAGGCAGTAGCTTGGGGACCTCATAGCTGAGTCCAACAGTAACAGGGTGAAAGGTGGCCCTGGGGATCAGACAGCAAAAGCATCCTGGCTGCGATTTTGGGAGAGCATTTGCCTTCTCACCTCCCTGGGCGTCTGTGCACAGTGTGAGCAATGAGCCTTACAAATTTATTGACACAAGCTTGGCTCCCAGGATAGGCTGTCATTCTGTCATGAGGCCCTGAGCTGGACCCTGGCTGCTGACCAAAAGCAAGCAAAGACTCACCGACACCACAGTGAAGGCTGTGTTGACGATACCGGAGCCGATGGTGGCATACACAGGCTGCTGCACACCTGCCTTCTCGAAGATGCTCGTTGAGTAATAGAACACCTGCCAGAAAGGGAGACAGTTGGCAATCTGCCATGCTTACAGCCTTCTCCTGCCTCTGTACTAGTTACTAGTGGGTGTGGGACCCCAGGTGAATAAGTGGGGTGGGGGGTTGAGGGGGAGATGAGCACTGCTCGGGCAGGTGGACTCTGCCACAGGTTTTGGTCCCACAGGTATACTACTTTGGCAGAACTTGCTTAGTTTTGTTTGGGATTAACTCACGGTGCACACTTGAGCCTGGACTTGGCTGGCCCACAGGAAGGGGTAGGTGGGGTACTCACAGCATTGATGCCTGACAGCTGCTGGGACAGCTGCAGCACCACAGCAATGAGGATGGGCTGGCGGTAGGCGGCCGAGCGGAACAACTCCAGGATGGTGACCTTCTTCTCCCTCATCATCTGCCGACCCTCCTCCTTCATCTCCTGCAGGTCTCGGGTCACATCGGCTGTCCCTCGAAGCTTCTTCAGCACTGGTGGGACCGGAGGGAAGGTGGGGTGGCTCAGAGTGGGAAAAAGGCCTGAGCTCAGGGGGGCAGGGAGGAGGGCAGGGCCCAGCCCGTACCACTCTTGGCCCGGTTCTCCTCGTTACGGTTGATGAGCAGGAAGCGGGGGCTCTCGGGGCAGAAGGGCAACAGGATACACTGTAGCAGGGCTGGGATGAAGATGACACTGAGCAGTAGAGGCCACAATTTTGCATTGCCCATAATGGAGTCTAGGCCAAACACCTGGACAAAGAGACCAGGGACAACTGTGAGTGCCCCTGCCCTGGCCCCNCTCAAGTACCCATTCCACTCACCAAGCGGCCTTCCCTGCCCACCAGCTGCTAGGAGAGGGGAAGACCTCACTCAGCCTGTTGCTCATCTGTAAAACCAGCTCAAATTACAAGGACAAGGGACAAGGCCACACATAAATATGTCAGGCACAGCTTGTGGAGACTGTCACTCAGCTACAGGAAGATTAAAGGATGGGGATGCAGGAGCCTCAAGGAGAAGGTATAGTATGCATGAAGGCTTACAGAGGCAGTACTGGGCAGGAAGACCCAGAACTGGCTTACCTGGGCAATGAGGATGCCAACGACGATGCCCAGCTGGTGCAGCGTGCCTAGAGCTCCACGAAGAGCTGTGGGTGACACCTCTCCCACATACATGGGCACAAAGCCAGTGGTCAGGCCACAGTACACGCCAATGATGAAGCGGCCCAGGATCAGCATCTCAAAAGACTTGCCCAGTTTGGAGAAGCCCATGAGCACGGCAGACACAAAGGCCAACAGGTTCATCATGAGCATGGAGTTCCGCCTAGGGGCAGGTCTCAGGTCAGCCAGCTCCCAGGATCCCCAGACTCCCCAGGGATATTTCTGCCACCCCCAACTTCCCCCCAGAACTCCTTGGGAAGGATGGCATCCCCAAGGCAGAAAGAACTGGGGCCTTTCCTGCTTACCTGCCAAAGCGATTAACAAAGAGGCCCACAGAGAAGGAACCAATCATGCCTCCGACGGAGAAGATGGCCACTGAGAGGGACCAGAGCGTGGTGAGTGTGGTGGGCTGGATGGGTTCTCCATATCGGTGGGCCCATGTCTGGTTGTAGAACTCCTCAATTACCTGCAAGGAGAAGATCCTGGGTAGGTGGCCCCTCCAGACAGAAGAGCTACTTCACCACAAGATGCCAGGGCTGGCTCTTCTGCAAACACACTGTGTGTTCTTCAGCTGCTTCTTCTCCTTATGTTGGTTCAGTTTCCTTGGGTGAGAGAAAGACTGGGCTACCCCACCCCACCCCCTGCTCCCCAGGTGCTCAAGACTTGCTCGGGAAGATGGCCAAGGATGACAAAGCCAGTTTGGGCACAGAGCAGGAAGGTACAGGAAAAAAAAATTCTTCTGCCCATTTGCCCCTTTCAGATGGCTCCATGTACACTCTAGGCCACTAGGCCACAGCTGTAGGCCCTGGGCCCTCTCCCAACCTCCTGTTGGGGAGGAAGCACAGCTGGACAGACAGGTTCTGCCATTCTGAGGGCCTGTGGGAAGTGTACACTCACTAACTTTCCATGTTGAGCCTGGAGGACTATAGGACACGCTCTAAGGCACACTGTCACTTTCTGTCTCCTAGGCCAGCTCCCCTGTGGCTGGTAGGAAATGCCACCTTGAAGGAACCATGGCTTCCCTCCCTTTCTAAGTGCTCAGCTGGGAGGTTTGGGGAAAGGCCCTGGGCAAGGAAGTGGTTCCAGGAACTGGAGACATTTGTCCTGGTGCAGGCCTGCTCACTAGCCCTGCCCCCACACCAGGGAGGGCCTAACCTGATGCCAAGAATGTGGCCGTAGGCAGGTGGTGCTGGTTCTGACACACTCACCACACTGTCAGGCAACACGGACAACACCCAGTGCCACAGACTTAGCTAGACCCACCCAGCAGACATGCAGCCATGGACAGGCCCAAGTACATACAGAGAAACAACTTTCTGTGTACACGCCCTGACATGACACATACTATTACTTTTATTCCACNTCTCTGTCTTTCTCTTCGAAACAGGGTCTCAGGAGCTCATAATAATCCTCCTGCCTCTTGAATGTTAAGATCATAGATGGGTGACNGTGCCTGGATCATATTGTACTCATAAGGCTCTCGGTTTTGGCCAGTCACAACCCTCCTCCGCCTTTATCACTTGAAGCTCTTACACAATTCCACACTGACCAAGCCATTTCCTCCCCAGGTGCANACGGAGCAGCACATACCCTCTCCATAGCCATTGCTTCGAGTCCTTCTGATTCTAAATACTGAAATATGACAGAGGGGAAGGGGTGGATAGTTGCTCTTGCCAAAGGAAAAGGATGTGTTGGGGGGGGCAGCCCCTAGGGTGCCCACTGGGTCTGGGGCAGCTCTGCTCTCATGGTTTGTGTGTCCAGAAACTTGACAGAGACAGGCTCCAGAGGTTAGGACAGACTGATGGGGAAAGTAGCCTCAGCACATACTTGGCTGCTGTAGAAAGGGAAGCCAGACAGTGCAGGGTCTGAACCTAGTTCTGAATGGAAACACAATCAAGTTCTTGAGCCCAGGCCTATTCCCTTGCTCCAGGTTGCCTGTGGGCAAGTTACAGCAGCTCTGAGCTCCGATTGCCTCTTCTCCAACACCGACTTCAGCACTGAAGTCCCGCATCACTGAACAGGGGCACAGTCTAAGAAATATATTATTAGGTGATTCCATTATGCAAACATCAGAGTGCATTTAGAATAAACCTAAATGGTGTAGGTCATTCAGGGGCTTTTGATGCAATTAAGAGATGGCAAACATGAGCTACACCAGGATGCTGCTGTGCTGTTTCAGGGCAGGCTGTTCTAGTATGCCGAAGGAACTCACTGAAATTATGATAAAAAAAATACTAGATAAACTAAGAATAGCTACCTCTATTGTCATTTTATAATTTTTTAAAAATTTATTTTAAATTGTATGTATGTATGTATGTATCTCTATATAGGTATGTGTATGTGAATACAGGTGCTTATGTGGGCCAGAAGAGGATGTCAGACCCCCTGGAGCTGGAGTTACATTACAGGAAGCTGTCAGCTACCTAGTGTGGGTGCTGGGAACTAAACCTGGGTTCTCCGCAAGAGCAATAGTCCTCCATACCACTGAGGCATCTCTCCAGCCTCTATTGTCATCACGATATATGGTATCGTTTTTATACATGACTGTGTGCGCTAAACACTGAGCTATATCCACAGTTCTGTGCTAAACTTTATGACTGGTGGTATATTTACAGATTTAAGAGCAATGCTGGTTTGCCAACGTTTCTAGACCACAGGAGTATTTTCTACATGTCTTTGTTTTGTGGTGCTGGNACAAACTCAGGGCCTTGTACATGCTGGTCAAGTGCTCTACCACTGAGCTACTTTCAGCTGTTATGATATTATAGGATTGCCACTCTGAACACACACAGTCTGTCATTGAAAGGTCTTTGGTGGCACATGACTGCCTCCTTTCCAGTGCTAGGAGAAATTCAGGACACATGCTATGGTACCCAGCACACACAGTACTGGCCCCAGTTCAGTGAAAGCCACTGACTAAGTCTGACTACACTTCCCTGCAACAATCTAACATTAAGAGTTACGACGTGTTAATCCAGCCACCATTCCAAATGCCATTGTCTCCCCATAGTCTCCATTTTACCTCCCCTCCCTGCTGTTACTCCTGCCTTTGAGATCTAGCCCAGAGATTTCCAGACTCCCAGGAGTTTGTCCTCCAGGAAGTCAGGGGCCAAACCAGTGGTAGGGGTACCTTGAGTCAACAAAGGGTCTTGGGCTCTCTTCCTAGAGACCCTTGGCCCCNACAGGGCACAGAGACCAGGCTGACTCCACAAACAAAACAAAGTGCTTGTGTTCTTCAAGGGCTAACACACCTCAGAGAACTACAGGAATGGCAAGGCCCTGTTTATCAGGCTCTGTAGAGAACAAGCCGTTCTGAATAAGGGAGCCGTATAGATAAATGACGAGTGTTTCTCCAGGGCCCACAACTGGGAATTGGGTCTCTTTCCCTTTGGTCACAACAAGTAGAATTTAAAGCTACTGAGGTCCTTGCAAAACACTCAAACATTTAAACCAAACAAACAAATCAATCAATCAATCAATCAAAGTTTTTTTTGAGGCAGGGTCTTTCTATGNAGCCCTGGCTATCCTGGAATTCTCTATGTAGACACCAGGCTGGCCTTGAACTCAGAGATCTGCCTGCCTCTGCCTCCTAAGTACTGGGATTAAAGGCATTCGACATCACAACTGACTAAAAAATAATTTTTGAAGTCAGCTGATGGAGCTTATCTGAACTGTGTGCAGACAGTGGATTTGTGCTGAGTGTCACTTAAAACTTAAGGATGGGCACTGAGCTTCTCTNTATAGCTCAGGTCTTTAGCTCTGTCACAGTGCAGGGACAGAGGTAGCTCTGAGTGAGAGGTGCTGCCAAGCTCTCCCACATCTAGGTAAATTCNGAGCCTGGGTTGTCAGGCGTGAGCTGAAGCTCACACTTTCCCAACTCTCTATGCGGCTCAGTCCCTCTGCTGAGCATGAAGAAGTGTGGGCTTCCTAGACTTCAGTAACTGGCCCCACACCCAGGGACAGCAGAGTCTGAGCAGTGTGGGCTTCCACTCAGAATCAGGAATATTGTGTCACAGGCTTTCTTAGAGACTCTCCTTTTGTAGGGGTCCATATGGGGCTCCAAGCTGACACTTGGCTCAGGAAAGAGTGGCCCTAGAGAATCCTAATTCTATATGGGGAAAAATTCTAGGCTCACCTTCAACATCCAGCCACTGCCCTCAGCATCCTCCTGGGAGAGGGAAGGTGTCCTCAGAGGCAGAGTGCCTGCTTACTACTCCTCTCACAGGACCCCATGGAGCAGCCTCCTCAGGTCTGGCTTATGTTTGAGGTGAGGAGCAGCAGCTGCCTGTCCTGAAGGTACCTACCACTTATGTCAATCACAAANCCAAGAGCCATCCCAGGTCTGCTGAATGAGNCGCAACATCTGCCCTAGGTCTAACCTGTGTTCTGCTCCTGTCTGTCACCCCCAAAGCCACACCTTTCCTGGGGTAACAAACTAGCGCAGCTCTCCACTCCTCCCCTGTGTCGGGAACAATCGAAGCAAACTGACCTAGAGAAGGAACAGGCAACAGTTTAGTAGGCCTATTCAGAAGGGGCTAAAGGCACATATGGCACTCATTTGCTTTCATATAATCCTTTTAAAGTGTAAAGCCAGGGGGCTGGAGAGATGGCTCAACACTTGCTGCTCTTGCAGAAGACCCAGGTAAAACTAAAAANAAACAAATAAAAATAAGATGTGAAGCCATTTCTTCATGGGTTCATGTTGAGGAGATAGGATGGTCCTTGTCAGTTGAGAGAATTGTCATGGAACTGGCCTGTCACAAGAGCTGAGGTCCTAGTGATGCTCTTGGTTAGTGCATAGAGCACCCAGGCTTGTATGGGAAGCATACTGGCTCTGCAGCTGAGGTCCTTGGGCTTGGACAGTTTGCAAGCAAAAGCTAGTCCTCACCAGGCAGCTCCCCTGGGGTCAGGGGAGGGAGCTGCACATGCCCAAGGACATCTTGGAAATCCCAGGGCCACACTTTACCAGGCCCAGGCAACTGTGGGTGAGTGTGCCTGCTCTCTACAGAGGAAGTTCTCACTTCCTCTCTGTGGTGGTGGGGTGATGTCTGTAAAGGGACGTGAGGCAGAACACGTAGCCTATGCACCGAAGAAACCGTTACTGATGTCACTGTTGCTCCCAAGGAGAGAAGCCAGGAGGGGACTAGGACGAGCCTAGACTATAGAGTGCTTACCTAGCATACACCACACCAGGCCCTAAGGTTCAAGCCCCAGAACAGCAAAAACAAGCAAATCCAACAAAAAATGAGAACCCAAAAAGACTCAAACAAACACATAAACTACAAAGGAGCATTTGAGACAGGGTTCCCAGCTTACATTGCTAGGCACAGGTGACTCCCATACGGACTACACAGGGCAAGAGGAACCCAGAAGAACGCAGAGGCCTGACTCAGGGACCCCAAAGGGCAGAAGTCTCAGGTTCCTAGGTTTCTGAGAAAGAGGTTCCCCACCTCAGGAGTAGGAGTTCCCTGTTGTTGGGAGCTTGCTAAAGGGTAAGTCTGAAGCCACATACAGCCTCTGTCACTTGCTTCTCTTTGAACCCTTTCAAAGTGTGAAACCCACTTTGGCTCACAGGCTATATACACATGGGCTGCTGGCTTAGCTTGGCCACCCTGCTGACGTGACCTAGGGTTCTAGACTGCTCCAGAGGCATGTTTGGGAACCTCCGGCTGCTCTCAGTACTCATGCTTTGGATATTCTACTTTCAGGCCTGAATCTTCTCCCACATCCCAACGATTCTCTCAGCTCTCTTTCCTCCACGCTCTGTGTGGATGAAGAGGATATGGCCACAGCCTTCCCACTCCTCTTACAAGGAGAAAGGGGTCAGATTGTCCAGCTCAGTCCCTTGGCCTGGCCTTGACCTCTACTCCCAGCCTCTCATCTTTCCCTGAACGCTGGCCCCTGAATCTCTCCTCCCCTCCCTCAGCCCAGAGCTTGTCTCTGTAACGATGCAGCTACACCCGAGGGTCAATTGTGAACCCAGGGCCAGATGTTCCAGGTGGGTCTGGACAAATGGTCCCACCCATTGTATCCCCAGGGGCCCCTCTCTGAAGCTGTGGAGGAAGAGGCTCAGGTTAAAGCTAGAAGCAGAGTCAGACCACCCAGGCTGCTTCAGAAGATCCAGAACTGGCCTTCCTCCTCGCCAAGGATAGGCCTTTACCCTGGCAAGTGATCCCTTCCCTGCTCCACGGCCTGCAGGAGCTTCCCACGTAGACACAGACCTTCACCTCACTGTGGCAGCCATAGCAGACAGAGCCATCTCAGCCCTGAGGATGAAGTGTCTCCTCAGCAGCATTATGACTCACATCCTTTCTGGGCAGACCGTGACCAGAACTCAAACTGCTCTCTCCCTTCCATTTGATCACCTTTCAGGGAATGCAATGCCCTCTGGGAAGTCCCCCTGGCCAGCATGCCTCCTTCTATCAGTGCAAAGTACCCATGGTGCTAAGGTTGAGAAAACAGTTAGGGCCAACGCCACCTCTGCTCTTCTGCCCATCCACGGTTCTATCACCGTCCTTGGACAGCTAACTAGAAAGTGCTGTGGTCCAGAACAAACCTTAACATGACCCGGTCCATGTGTCACTGGTGCTGGCCACAGGGGGAAAAGGGGGCTTGCAGTGATGGGGCTGTGACAGTGTGAGGGCGTGAGGGATTGTGTAACAGCTGTGTAGGAAGTTCTTGAGTTATCTGTACACGACTGGACTTGACTCAGCTCTGAGCTCAGAGCACAGTGGGCTAGTAGTGTGACAAGTGTGGGAACGGGTCCAGAGGCAGAGGCCGGGGATCTGTCTGTGTGAGTTCAAGGCCAGCCTGGTGGAGACAGAGGGAAGGAGAGGGGGAGAGAGGGAATATGTTTAGATGCCACCCTTTCCCAGTGCCTGTCTCTCACNGAGGTTGAGCACACAACAGAACCAGACTCTCTGGATTCAAACTCCAGCTCTGCTCTGTGTCCTTGGTGTAGTTTCTTCACACCTCTGCATTCCTTCCTTAGACAATGGAGACTATGGTGCCTACTTGATGAGGTTATGATGAGAACTGAGTGACCATTTCTAAAGCACTTGGAATATGTACAGGAGACTAAGTAAGCTGTAAGGGTCTGTAGTAACAGGTGATAGGGCTACACTAAGGCTGTTTGTATCCCCCACAGAGGACAGGAGTCAGCTCAGACTCAGGGGCACTGGGCTGAGGTTGGGAAGCAGTCTAGCTCAGGTCACTTTAGGCAAGGCCTCATTTCCTCTGCCAGACCAGGATCCTCCCTTGTCAAACAAGAACAGCTGAGCTGATATTAGGTTCCTCCCAACAGCCTCTCTGGGTTGCACGGGTACCTCTTTCTCTGATGTGCTTGCTGGGTCTTGCCCCTCAAACGGACAGACACTGTGTAGGTCAGTCCAGGGTAGNATTCAGGGTGTCGCTGTGCAGTTACTGAGTCCCTCTGTGGCTAGGCTCACCTTTTCCAGCTCATCTTAGAGTGATTGGTCCAGAGTCCAACAGCACCCTCCCCAGCCCACCCCAGCTCAGCCATTCACTCTCCAGATGCCCTTTCCCAGCCTTGGTTCCCTCATCCACAAAAAGGAAGGCAGGCTTACCTGCCAGGCTTACAAGGCACAGGGAGAGGAGGTAATTTGAGGGCAAGTGCTATATAAACACTTAAGATAATATCATGATTAATTACCACTTCCNCATAGAAGCCTTTCAGGCCTGTTTTATAGTGAAGAACAAACTGGTAATGAGTGGAGGAATGTCTATTCACTGTGGGCAAAGACTTAAAAGCATGGCCCCAGCCTCGCTCCCTAAAAGAAGCATTTGAACAGACCTGGGAAGTTGGAGTGCCAGTGCAGATGACAGATTCCACATCAGGGGAGCCCTTTCTGTGACCAAGTCTTTGTATACTTTTTGCCTGGGCATGTGGCCCTCTTTGTTGTGGGCCCAACCTTCCCTTCCAGGTATGAGTGTCAAATCCTTCATAAAGTCCTTCTGCTGCTGCCCTCCCCTAACCCCTCCTCTCCTCTTCTGAAATCTGTGGGTTCGACCAGCTGGGGAACATAAATATTTGTAACAAAAACTGCATCTGAGCTGACCATGGACAGACTGTTTTGTCGTTAATCCCTAAACAATATGGCAAGTGTAGTAAATAAATACTGACAACATTTATGTGGTCTCAGATGCAGGTAATCCAGGGATGAGTTCNTGAGAGGAACAATGTACAGATTTGGGCAGTACTGTGCTATTCCATATGGGGTCCTGAGTGTCCAGAATTTCAGTATACATTGGGGATGGGAGGGTCCCGGAACTTACCCGCCCGTCACAGATCCTACACTCTCCTTTTCCTAAGAGCTCTCCCCACCTCTCCAGATGGAGTGGTTTTAGCAGCCAGAATGTGTTCTATGGTGTCACAGCCATNTCTCCTTGCTGCAGAGTGCAGGGTCTGGCAGAATGGATTCTGGGTAAGTCCTTGTTGAATGCCAGCGCTGGCAGAATCGAGTCACTGTGCCTTCCTTGGGCAATGGATTCAATCTTATCCTAGCATGGTGGCCACTCTGTGTGCTACACNCTGGCTGAGCCACACTTTTGTGTTCTACTCTTGCATACTTCAATCTTCTCTTCATATGATTAAATTACCTACTTGGAAAAACTCCAGCCAAGCTTGTTAGAAGTGTCTGCAAAGCACAGAAATGGACAGACTAGAACTGCTGTGTTTGGCTCAGAACTGTCACTACACCATGGTTGTTCTCAAGTCTGGCTCCTGAGAAGTGACCTTTGNACAGGTGTCCCTGGCTGCTCTCATAAATGCAGTTCACTGGCTGGGACCTCTGTGCGGCTTACCTGTCCTCTAACACCATGGTCACCTCCATCCNAGCACTGGCNGCCTTCCACTGTTTCTTACTAGCTAGGAAGCCTCCAAGGCAGAAAACTCGACTNACATCTTTAGAAGTATCTTGTCCCTNCTTGCCAAGAGCAGTCTCCCAGGCTCCTGCTCAACAGTTGCCTCCTACAGGCTCCCTGCACGCACCTCCTTAGTCTTCCCCTCTCCTCCTCTACTGATGCCTTACCTTGTGTTTATAAAGGAAATCTGGAGTGAAAACAAAACCCCAAGACAAACAAACAAACAAAAAATGTGAGTCCTCCAGTCACTCTGACCTGTTCTCTCTTCTCTACCAAGTCTCCTCAAGTCTCCTGAGGCTGCTGGGATACTAGGTGTGCACCACCACGCCCTGCATGCCCATCTGGCTTTAGATGTTAGCTCCTCTCCCTGGGCTCCTCTCCATCTGTCACTGGGAATGCCCTCAAGAGCTAAACCTTTGCTCTCTGTACTTCACAGATCCTCTCCCATTCCCATCTGGATAGCAGTGACCAATGCTCAGTCACTCTCCAGCCTTGTGACCAAGAAGCCAACTCAGATGCATGAGCACCTCTACACATCGCCAAAGGCGGACAACAAATCGATTCCTGACATCTTATACCTNCTAGTCCCTCCCCTGAACCAGAAATATAAAAGCCATTTTTGAATCCCTCTCCCTTGTGTCCTCATACCAATTGATTTTGACTAAATCCTATCTATCTCTCCTTCCTAGATATTAAAAAAAAAAAAAAAATCACACTTATTTGTGTGGGGGAGGGTACGTGTGTACTCTGACATGTGGTGACCAGAGGACAATTTGTAGGAACCTGTTCTTGTCTTCTACCATATGGGTCCGGGGACTCTGTCTCTTATACACATCTAGATGTGTAGGGGAGGGTACGTGTGTACTCTGACATGTGGTGACCAGAGGACAATTTGTAGGAACCTGTTCTTGTCTTCTACCATATGGGTCCGGGGACTGAACTCAGGTTGTCAGACACGGTGGCAGGCACCTTGTACTGACCCATCTCTCCAGCACCCAGCATTTGTTCTTGGACCACTACTTCATGAAGTGTCTCTGAGCCCAGCTAGCTCTCAAATCCATCCCACCACTCCAGGTGCCTGAATACTTCCAAAGATGCAGCTTGGATCAGGCCTGTCCTCCTCCACAGGCTTCAAGGTCCTCATGATACCTACCCTCCACCTGGCCACCTGGCCACCTGGCTGTGCCATGCCAAGCTGGGGGCTGGCTATGCTGCAGGTCCAAGTCATTCATGCAAGGACTATAGTGGTCCAGTTCTGGCTTGCTGTNAACCCAACTCCTCTTCTTCCCTCAGCCCACCTTCCTGACATGCCAAAATATTCATCCTTCACAGAGGATGTAGCTTTCTGGGCATCCATGTTACTGCCCAGTCTGTATCGGAAAAAAACTCCTCCTCTATCCTGCCTTTAGAGCCCTAGTTACGTCACCAACTGTGACCACAGTTAAGACATTGCGTAACATAGTACTTCTCAACTTCAGCTACCCGTCAGAAACAGTTAAGAGGCTTCCTCAGCATCCCAGACCAATTACTTCAGAATCTGGGGGTGTATAGGGAACCTCAATGTGCAGCTAACTTATCTCCCTACTTCCTCCTATCTTGTCTCGNAGGCTTTCCATCTGCACAGATTCCCAGAAAGAGCCCGCTCCAAAGCACATGTTGGTGGGAGCTGTTCTGTGCACTTAGTAAAAACGGGGTTTGGCTTTGTTCTGAGCATGGGCTCACAGTCGCCATGTCAGATCCTGGAAAAACCCCATCAGTGCTGCGGCAGCTCAGCCATGACTCAGCAGCCAAGCCTTCCTGGTGACCTGCTCCCCAGCATCAGGCGTGGCCCCTATAGCTAAGCTCCACCTACTTGGGAGAAGCCCAGCTCTAATTTCATACAGTCTGGTGCTCCAGCTGGGCCCCTGGTCCTGGGAGCCACTCACACTCACCGTCTAGGTCTCATCAGCCTGGCTAGTGAGCACGGCCCTGACAGGAGAGGACTGCCTACTTCCATCTCATGATCCCTGTGAAAGCACCAATTGTTAAAATGACAAGCGAGTGTGAGTTAGGAAGGTGGCCTGAGGCTATGGAAACAAAGAGCTTGGCTTCAGATGCCACCATTCACTAGTATATGACCTTGGGCCCATGGGTCATTTCGTCAGCCTGGGCCTCATTTTCCGGGTCTATAAAATAGAAACCACCACCCAACCTTATAAACACATGCGAAATGCCTAGTGTAGAGGAGGGGCTGTGACAACCTCCATTTCTGTTCCTAACCCCCTTTACCTCCTCTCTTGTCCCAGAACAAGTAGGTGATTGCCAGAGTCCTTTCCAGTCTAGACACCCAGCGAGCCAAGTGGGGGCAGATTTGGGATGTGCAATGGGGAGAAGCCAGGCCTCTAGCTCCTGCAGTGCCCCCGGGCAAGATGCCATGTGTGCATAAATTGACATGGAAACTCCAGGGAGAGGAAGCAGTTTCAATTTGCAACTGGACCGTGCTGTGTGTGGATGGGGTGTGAGAATATAAAACTGTATGACAGGGCGGCTCTGGACACCAGCTCTGTCTGACTACCTCTGTTGCTCCACTCTGACCACGTTCCCCACCTACCTGCCTGCCTGCCTCTGCCCTGTGGAGCTCTCAGGGGCCCCAAATACCATGTAAACGAAGCTCCACTAAACTGATCATTGTAAATGTCTGTGCTGGTTGGGAAACTAGTCAAGATGGCCTACCAAGATCCCAGCATCCAGTGGTCCTGCAATTCTAGAATCCCAGCTGATATAATGATAGCCACCCAGGAGGTACCATGACTATGTAGATGGGGTGGGATGGCGTAGCACTTACCTTCTGGGGGGCATTGATGACACCAGTGTTATAGCCAAACTGCAGGGATCCAAGCACTGCCCCTCCCACGGCCAGCATGAGGCGGCCAGTCACCTTCTGCAGAGGAAGAAATCACAGGGTTACCGGCATGTCTGGGCCCAGAGTACTACAGAGCAAAGCCAATGTTGGCAGGGTCTCATGTTCAGATGACTCGCCTGACTACTGGCAACACACCTATCCTTCTCCCAGGAAACTTGACTACTTCCTGGCCTCATGTGCCCAAACCTGCCCAGTTGACTTCTAGACTTTTCTCTGAGGATAGAGGAAACAAGGCCTTCTCTACACAGTTCCAGAGAGGCCTTTTTGTCAAGGTCTCATTCCCCAGGTAAAGTGATGCCTGCACTTCAGGTGGCTCCAGACTCTGGGAGGACCAGAAATCAACCTTCCCTCTTGTGCCAGGGAGGCCAAACCAAACTAGAGAAACAGTGCAGGTGTCGAAGAACGGCTCTGGATTTGAAGCCAAGGGCAATGGCCTGAGTCTCCCAGCCCCACTGCATCCCTACCTTCTATGTGCCTATCTGCAAAATGGGAACAGTTACCTTGTTCAACATTNGAGACATGACCCCTGCCCTTCCCTACCCTTCCTGGGGCTGGAAGCAAAGCTCTGAAAGCTCAGAACAAGAGACCAAAGTTCCAATCTACTCTGGGGTCTTCAGCAGTATCAGGGTTGGAACTCAGGGCCCTGGAGATGCGATTCAGTGCTCCTCACACCAGCGCCCCACCCCCACCCCCAAACTATACACTTTCAGGGTTACTTGTGCCCGGATGAAACACCGGCCTGAAAGGTGATTCAAACAGTACATAACCCAAGATGAGTAAGTGTGCTGAATCCTAAGGGGCAGAGGGTTGGAGGCCGCNGGAAGGGAAGAGGCAAGCAGGTGAAAGGGCCTGCTTACACAGAGGTAAAAGGCCAGTGAGCTGTCCACCTGGACAGACAAAAGTCAGGGACTCTTTCCAGCTTTGCAAATGAGGAAGCCAAGAAATGTGACGAGGCAGGCCTTTAACTGGCTGTGGGAAACATGCTGGGGAGACATGCCAAGAGAGAGAGAGAGAGAGAGAGAGAGAGAGAGAGAGAGAAGAGACAGGCATCTGCAGACATAGAACACCTGCACCGTGCTGGGCTGAGCACTGCAGGTCCAGGAAGGAAGCCTTGGATCCTGAGTCACATGAGGCTCTGGGACCGTGGAGGAGTCTGAACTGGGCTTGGCTTGTGTGGGTCTCTGGGCCTGTTTCCCCACNGTACCCAGAAGCCGTGCTGACTTCTAGATTGTTAGATAGAGCTGGGCATAGCTGTTAAGCAGACATGTTCCCTAGGTCGTCTCATTTTCCAGAAGCCTGCAGGACAAGGATTGCCAAAGCGACAGTTGTCACGTCAGAGGCTGAGAAAGAGGAAAGTCTGTGTCTGCCCCAGTGTGCAGAGCTCAATGTGGAGGCTGCCTTCTAAAGTCCTGTCTGCCTGTTTCTCCTTGGCTGACCTTGCAAACTCATCCTTTCTGGCTTCCCTCCAATTCCCAACCTCTGTGGACCAAAGCTCCTGTCTCCCAGCTCTCTAGGGAAGGAGCCTCCAGACCCATGGCTGCTGGTTGAGTGGGCAGTGAGCACATGACAAGCCTCTGGTGAGCCACAGCCAAGCCAAGGGTCATCAGGTGACCACTGGGACTTAAGATAAACATCAGTGGCAGGGCTCAATGGTGACAGCTGGGCCCCACCATGTGCTGGGTTGTCTGGTGAAGGACATGCTCAGGGCTGATCTCAGGTGTGATACTTAAGGTATGCAAATATTCATTTTTCTAGTATANGCTAGAACAGAAATGAAATTAGAACATACTTATGATTTAGTGATTCATGGCATAGCAATATAATGGAATATTAAAGAATATATCAGATGTATTGATTTGGGACTCTCTAAATTACAGGTATAAAAGCCAGCTTCAGTAGCATTCATATTGAATGCTACCTTTGGTATGAAAAAAAAATTGGAGGGAGGAATATGAATAACCACTTTAAAATGCATGTATATAAAGGATAATAAGGTTGAGTATGGTGGTCCACACCTTTAATCCCAGCACTTGGGAAACAAACCAAGTCAATATGAGTTCAAGGCCAGCTTCGTCTAGATAATTATGAACACTGGGGGTCCTGGCTGGCTGGCCAGAGGCAAGTAAAAATGATACCTCATTTTAGACCTTTGTCAGGTTCCTGAGTTCTGAACACTGACTGAACACTCACCTACAATACATTTTTATAAGCCCATGATTTCATATTATTTATAACAAAGTATTTTTACTATTTAATAAAAAGTAGAAAGAGAAAAATAATATAGATTTGTCAAAAATCATGCAGGTAGAACATGAGCAGACGCTGCTGTAACGGAGGTTAGGTGAGGTGGGTACTATGACGGCAGGCCCTGCTTTATATCAAGTCTGGCTCTGATCCCTAGGCATATGCCTTCCTTAAGGCCCTATTCAATGGGGGGGGGGAATACACAAGACAAACCCTCTCTAAGGGGCTTTGCCACTTAAGGTCTAACTCCTTGTAGAAGACCTGCCTACCAAGCATGGGGTTATATTTACCTAGACAGGCCGCCTTATTAGAACTTATTAAAACACTTAGTGACCAGGTCCAGTTGCCATGTACATGAACTAAGGCTCAGGACCCAGCAGGCCCATGCCTGGTGTCAAAGACATGGGTANTAGTCAAGTGAGCACCCGTGTGAGGAGGCACACCCAATGATCACCCATGGCATCTGGATTTCAGTAGAGGTGCTTTGAGGAGCTGAGGAAGTCCTGGAGGGACACACTTGGAAGTTTGCCCTGTGGGCAATCACAACTCAATTCCTAGGAGGTGGCATTGGAATCAGCTTGAAGGGCAAGTGCCCAGTCTGCCAAGTGGGAAAGTAGCAGCAGGTTATATTCCAGGTAGACAGAACAGTATACAGTGGTAGAAACAGGGACGGCTGATATAGCCAGGTTAAGAAAACCAGTGTTTAGCAAGGCCCAGTACAAGCTGAAGGGGAGGAATGGTGCTCCTGCCTCTTGGTAGGCACATGGCCCTGAGATCTGCCACCTGCCCCTCCCTCCTCTACCCCACTTTCCACACCCTGTTTGATCACNGCTGACTTAGAATTAAGGGGAATAAGGCTTGGATACAGGCTACCACTTCATTTTTACTTTGTTAGGATTTGAGGCAGGCCCTACCTCTGAGCCTTGGTTTTCTAAGGCCTAGGAAATCTCAATCAACAAGTGTTTGCTGAATGAGGTCAGAACCGGAAGCCACCCTCAACTGGGCCACCATTGTCCATCTGCTCCCATTAGCTTGCAGATGAAATTAAATCCACTCACTCAACACGTGTTTATCTGTACCAGGCGGTGATGGTGGGGGCTTAGAGAAGGGATGCAAACCACACCTGAGAATGAGGCTACCTTTGAGAACATTCTACGTCCTTTCAAGTCTTTCCCTTGGTGTGTACTCTACAGCCTGTAGCTTAATATAGCCATCTGCCATCAACTGGAGACTGAGAAGGAAATCTGGCTTTGCTGTCCCCGCAGAATAGAACAAAGAACACTCATAAAAACCCACCTCTCAATTTACTGTTTCTCTAAATCCCATTCCATGCATGTTCTGTCAGAATGAAACTCTAATGAATGCTGGGACACCAGAGCTCTGAGAAGTGGAAAGGACTGATGCCCTCCCCAAGCTCTCTGAGGCNTAACCACGGAGATACAGGAGACCTTTGAGTCAGANGACAGAATCCCTTAGGATTCAAATCCCTTAGGCGATCCATGGGCTCTCAGTTCACCTGAGCTCAGACACCAGCACACAGAGGGGTCTTCATGTCCCCTTCCTCCCTATCCCAGGAAGCAACTGGAAGTGTTAGCTTCAGGGACCTTTATTCCCAGGAGCTGGGATGAATAGTCCAGACCACAGTGTAGAGCCTTTGATTACTGATCTGTTAACACCACCTGTGAGTGCAGAGGGTGGGAGGGCACGTGGCATCACCACTAGGAGGCAGAGGCAGGGTGTTCCTTGTGGGAGGAGAGACCCAACTTAGATGTCACTCTATCTTACTCTGCTGCTTCCTACATGGTCTTCGGGTACACTGGAGCATGAACCACTCAGCTTTCTAGCCCTGAGGGGCAGGGAGGAGGTTCAGCCCCCTTGACTCATTTGCTTATTTTATATACATACATACATACATATATTCTAAAAATGCATTTGAGCAAAGTTCTGGGTATTGAAAAAAAAATTCCTGAGATATTGTGGACCCATGTGCCACCTTCACTTGATAGATAAGGAAGGTGAGGTTGGAGAACAGGGAACCTGGTTTGTTAGTAAACAAAAAGGCCAGGGGTAGCCTAGCCTGCCGTTTTACTCTGACTCCTTCAGGCCTCCCAAATCTTAACAGTGATGGTCTAATCCTAGAACGCTGACCTTCAAGTGACCTTAGGCCCTGATTCCTCTTAGTTTCCTTGAAGCCTTCTAGTGATGTTAAGACTTGCATGACTGACTCCTAGGCACTCTGTGGTGGCCCTGGAGGCAGGTGGTGCTCAGTCTTTACAGGGGCAGCCTGGCACTTAGCAGCAGCACCAGTGAGGTACCAGGCACCCTGCCAGGGGCCGCTCACATCCTGGCTTGACCACCATGAACCTACTCTCTCCACTCTAGAAGAAATTGCTCCTACTTTACCAGAGAATGGAAGGCTCAGAGGGAAAAGCTCCTACTCTGGAGTTCAGGAACTTCTCTGAAGCTTCAAATGGGGGGTTGGGGGAGCCTCTGGTACCACTTGCTCTGTCCTTCCTGGTCAGGTTCTCTGCTCTACTTCCCGGTACTGGTTNCTGAAGAAAACAAGGTTTCTACCTGGTGCTTTCTATGTAGGTCAAATTCCATTCCAGCAACTCTCTAGGCCTTGTCAATTCTGAAGGCAGCAGCCAAGGTCTGGGAACCTTTTGGCCAACTTGACTGGAGTTTACTCTAAGCCAAGGTTGGCTGACAATCACCGCTGGGTTAAGGGAGCAGATCCCACCTACCAGCTAAGAATGGCTTTACATTTCTAAAGGGTGGGATCGAAGAAGGGGAAATACATGGAAGTTAACATTAAATCAGAATTGCCATGACCATTAACAAAACCACACCCATCTGAGTATCCATTTGTGGCTTCTGTGCTACAATGGCTCTGCTGTAGTTGAGGCAAGCTAAGGCAGATAGATCTTGTGGCCCACAAAGCCAACACTATTTATTATNTTGTCTTTATAGAAAATGTCTTTCTGAAACGTAGGTCCTTGAGCTGCTGGATGCAGAGTCAATGCCTGAACTGTGCAGGATTTTCAAAGCCTCTCAGGCAAAATTCACATGTCCCTCCTTAAGTAGCTGAAAAGAGTGTTGTTCCAGCAAGGAGCAAACAAATACTTCCCTGGCCTGTGGGAATGAACCTGCAGTGAACAAAGGGACCCCGAAAAAGCTGACACCCCTAAGGTGCATTTAGTGGTGCCCTGGCACCAATTTGACAGAGATAAAATTAATTTTTTAACATATAATGTTATGTTCACTGGTGTTTTGCCTGCATGTATATCTGTGTGAGAGTGTCAGATCCCCNGGAACTGGAGTTACAGACAGGTATGAGCTGCCATGTGGGTTCTGGGAATTGAACCCTGGTCCTCTGAAAGGGCAGCCAGTGCTCTTAACCACTTAGCCATCTCCCCAGCCCCAATAAAATTAATTTGATTAAGACTGAGCATAGACAAAGGTCACTGTCACTCTCAGCAAGTTTAAGTCTCAACTCTTCCACTTTTGTGAGCTTTTGAAAATCCTTTCTTTCCCCTACAGCTTCCATTCTCTGTGACGTTTTCCTAAAACATCACTGTGTGAAGACTGTGCCTGAACACATGCTCCCCATGCTACCTGAGTGAATGAGATTCAGTTATAAACTGAAGCAAATCGNTATTTATGCAACTTGATATTTTAGTTGACAGTCAGAGCAGAAAAGGAATATATATAATGCATCAGGTGGTGAGTAGTGTAGAAAAGTGCAGGGGCAGTACTGCCAAATCACAGTGAAGCATGTCTGCAATGGAATATTATGCAGCTGTTAGAAAGAATGTGAAACATCTGTATGTGCCTGAAATGAAGAGCCCCGGGGTGGCTTGTTAGAAAAAGAAAAACCAAAACAAAAGCCCCAGGTACAATTACACTGTGTGAGGAAGAGAGTTAATGATCTGTGCGAGGACATCTGCTGTGTAGACCTTAACCCCAAAGCCCCCTGGGCTGCTAGATGTCAAGTCAGTGCCTTAACCATGCAGGATGCTGAAGTATTTACCTTGGGCTGGTGAACAGGATGGGTTGCACCACACACAAGTGTGAACCGTCACCAATATTGCGAGCATCTATACATACACAAAAGGGGTGACTGGGAGTGAACGCCACTTGTGAAAAGTGGGAGAAGAGATGCTCTTGTCCTTTAACTTTTATGGTTCTCTTTGGTTTGCTCCATTACTTCTGTGCTTTTTAAAATCCAATTTCATTTTCCTGTCACATCTGGGAATTTTACTGGACCCAGCGGGCCCAGCACACTGCCTTCAGAAGTACTGGGGAGAGTGGTAATCCCCCATGCAGCACTCTAGCTGGAGGGTTTACATTAGCTGGGAGACACTGCTTCCGGCTGTATGAACAGGCCAGCTCTTACAAGTAAATGTTTAGTGGAGAGAAAAGTGACATTATGGTGGGGTGACCTCCCTAGTTAGGCAAGATGTGGGTCCAGTTGACTGCCATGAGGTGGATGGGCCAACAGAGCAGACCAACTCACAAGATCTGGTACTGAGAGGCAACTGCCTGTGGGAATGACATAGTAATGGCTCTCTGGAGTAAAGAGGTCCTTGATTCATACTCTGGCTGTTAGGGTTTGAGGAGCTCTTTATGGAGAAGATAATGGTGGTCCTGAGACCAGAGAACAAGTGTCTGGGTGAGGTTGAAGATGGTCACTATGGCCACACAGTACAGTGCTAGCACAATGATGCAGCCCACAATACTGAGGGCAAAGCTGCCTAACAGGCCACTAAGCCAGTGTCCAACTGAAGGAAATTCTCTCAGAAGTTAACACTACTATCCAGGGAGCTGGTTGGTACTGAGGACTGCCACACCATGTCAGCCATGTGACTGACATGGCCACCATAAACAGTTCCCACAGCTGTGGTAGGGAGGTGAGGTGAACCTAGAGCATCATGGATATGGGTTAGGACCCTGAAGAGTCACTCTGGCACACTGGAGGGCCACTCAGAGCCACATACCAGAAGAGTTGAGCAGGAAGCATGGCTCAGGTCAGGAGGACAGCCACAACTTGATGCTCAAGGAAAGCTAAAAGGCACTGGTGCCTTTCTTCCCTGTAGCCAGGCTCCCCTTCCCACCCCCTCCNGCAGAGGGCCTTCCAGACACTTGCCCCCTCCTCCCACATACTCTGCTGTGAAAACAGACCAGAGACCTAGCACTCCTTGAGCCTGCTGCACAAGGTGGCCCGCATCTAACAAACTTCTGTGTAGCTGATCCACAAAGGTGAGCATAGGCTGGCGACATAAAACAAGGTAATAAAGCAGTTTCTGAGTGGCTCTTCCCTGGACACTCCCAATTTCAGGACAGGGGACACGCGACAGATGTTCTGTCCAGCAAATGCTGAGCCNTCATCAGCTGGGGCCTGGTAAGAGGGCTCTGCCTTTTCTGGCTTGGGGTAAGCATGCAGCCCAAGAGCCCCTAGCTTCCTACTGCAAAATCTCAAGTTTATGCATAAACTCCTGCCAGGCTCAATGGCTGAATGACAGAGCCTGCGGGCTCCACTCAACCCCTCCCTAGGAGGGAGGTTAACAATTGGAGATTTGTTTTAGGCTAGGCCAGCCTGGACACAACCTCTCTCAGCCCTTGAGTCCACCAGGAGCTTTCCTGGCCTCAGCCATCCTGGGACAGTGGTTGCTAGACTGAATGGCTTTGTCACCTCTGTACCCAGGAGAGGTGAGGGGTGAGGCTGCAGGCCCCAAGCCAATGCTGCACACCTTCCCCTTTGTTCCAGGCCACCTCACTCTTCCAGTCTGTTGGGGGTGGGAGGGCTAAGTACTTGTACCCTTGGTGCTGGAGCAGATCTCCAGACCCTGACACCCTATGACTAGGAGGCACAGGGTAAAGCTGCGCTCTCTGAAGTCACAAGCTGATTAGCAGGGGATTTGGGGCTGACCCAGNGAGGGGAAGGTAAGGTGGAACCAGAGGGTGGCTCAACATCGGACAAGGATCATCTTGGGGCTGCTTACATTGTTTGTATATCTAAGCTGGCCAAGAAAAAAGGTCTTACCACTTATAATAGCCACCACCCTGCTCGAGGACATGGAGACAGTCTTACTCACAATCACCAGAGAAAGAAACCGAGGCTCCAGGAAANCGACTTCCCTTCACAGAAGCTTCCAGATGTCCATTTATATCTAAAGCAACCCTCAGACTCCTACAGTACCCAGAAATGGCTGTGAAGTCTTGAAGCCTGAGGACTTCTGCACACTTGGGACAGGTGGGAGATGACACAGAACCAGGGATCAGAGGGAAATCTGTCAACCCCCATAGAACACCTCAAATCTTGACAGTCTTGTCTTGGACTTTACTGGCCTGTTTCTCCTCTGTAAAAGGGAGGGTTAAACCAGGGCCAGAAGGTCTCTTCTGCATGAGTTTCCTTTATCTTCATGCTACCTGCAAAGGTTAGCAGCATGTTTTTTGGCGGCAGGGGTGGAGTGGGGGGTGGGGGGTGTGGGGTCAGCACATGACCTTGACGTCACTTTTCTCTGAACTTTAAGGTCATTGTGGACTCCTATTTCCCCCATGGTGCAGTTGTGAGGCTCTCAAGAGAAAGGGGACAAGAAAGCAGTTGTGTCTTTTCCCTTCACATCATAGGGATGGAACCCAGCAAGGGCCTCACACGTTAGGCAAAGGCTCTACCACTGAGCTGCGAATGCTCCCAGCACCGTGAGGTGCTTTCCTAACTACTCAAGTGCTGGGCAGATAGCTGAAACAGAAGCCTAATGCAGGGCAGGCAGCCACACTAGATGGCTTAGCTCTGGGCCTGGCACCCTTAGCACCGCCCTCCCCCTCCCCCACTCCTTGCCCCCTCCCCCAGATTCCAGAACAGTGAGAGCTTTAATGACTTCCCTGAGTAACACAGNCCAGCATCCTAGTCCCCAAAAAGCACATGCTGCTAGGATGCAGGCCTCAGCTGAGGCTGAAGGTTACTGAAGGTTACTCAGGACCCAGCATGCCATGGGAATTCAAGGAAACAAGGACAGTTTATGGAGCATCTGTAGGGACCAGCACACATGTTTTGGGTTTGTCCTCCCCAAATTCTACTTATTTAGGGGCAGGGTCTTACTGTGGCCTTAGCTGCTAGCGGAGAACTTACCANATAGACAAGGCCAGCGTCAAGCTCAGAGACTGCTTGCATGCCTGCCCGGCCTTTTAACTTTAAAGCTACATCTACTTACTTATTTGTGTTGGGTGGGGAGAGACACGTGCCAGTGTGCACATGGAGGTCAGAGAACTTGCAGGAATTGGTTCTCTCCTTCTACCATGTGAATCCCAGGGACGAACTAAGATCNTCAAGCCNGGCAGTAAAGCNTCTTTACCTGTTCAGCCATCTCTCTAGGCTCCTCCACCACTGAATTCTAAGCATCTAATGATTAAAGCTGCTGTCATTCTGCAGTTGAGGTAACTAAGCTAAATGAGGATTCAAAACCTCACAGTGAGCCTCAGATAATTATGTTCTTCTACCACTGGATCCTGATGAACCTGTGACTTTTTGGTCTTCTGTTGACTGAAGAGACTGACCAGTAAGTAAAGCAAAGAGTAGCCAGCCTATGGGCTAGCCTAGCCAGGATGGCCACTAAAAGTGAAGTGAGAGGCGGAGGAGGTGAACCCCTGCTGGCCAAGAGCTTGCCCCTCCCTGCTTCCTACTCAGTGAAGCTCAGAGCTAGCTACAGGAGTGCACCAGAGACATGCTGGACATTTAAACAGCTCTCCAGGACCCCATTTTAATATACAGCACAAAAGGCTCTAGCTCTGATTGAGAAATCAGCAGTCTCCAAAGGGAAGGACTTTTCTCCAGAATGTACACAAGATAATTAAAACAAATCTACACTGGGCATGGTAATGCATGCCTTTAATCCCAGCACTGGGAGCCAGAGGCAGGCGGATCTCTGTGAGTTCAAGGCCATCCTGGTCCACTGGTCTACGTAGTGAGTTCCAGGGTAGCCAGAGAGCTATGTAGAGACCCTGTCTCAAAAACCCAAAGTATTTACAACTGCTCTTTTGTGTTTTCGGTGTTGTTTTATTTAAGCACAAAACCTATTGGTGTAACAGCTCAAGTACATGAATTCATCAGTATAGACATAAACCATGGGAAGGAGGCATTCCAAGGTTTACAGATGGAGTCAGTTAGGGAGAAGTTTGGGGAGCACGTTGGAGGGAAAGCATTTGCTCCAGATGCCGCAAGGGCTGCCTTAGAAACTAAGCAAACTCTCCCTGCTGCCCACAATTCTAGAAACATTAGTGAAAACAGCCCAGACCTTANGATCTGTGCGACTTTAGGAAACTTACTTCCCGGCTGCGTGCTTCTGGTGAGGCAGCACAGAACATGAAAAAAGCAGTTTAGCCATGAGCCAACGGCGGTCGATTTTCTCCTTCACCCTTCTGTANTCAGAATAGTCACCTTATCCACTCAAGAAATATTCAGCCGAGTGTGGTGGTGCACGGGAAGCAGAAGCAGGCGGATGAGTTGAGGCCAGCCTCATCTACAGAGAGTTCTAGGACAGCCAAGGCTGCATAGTAAGACTCTGTCTCCAAAGCAAAAACAAAATCCAAGGAAAAAAGGCGGACAGACCGACATAGGTCTGCCAATATAAGAGGGTAAGACTGCTTTCTTTTGAAGAAGTGGGAGAGAAACCGAAGTTCGGAGTTTAAATGGCCTCGGAACAACTCCGGGCCTCAGTTTTTTTCTTTTCTTTTCTTTCTTTCTTTTGTGTGTGTGTGTGTGTGTGTGTGTGTTTGTATTTTTACTTATTTACACCCTATCATCGTGGTTCTGTAGAGACTATCAGTAGGGCGATCGGGAGCTCACTGGAGCTTCCTCTACATCTCACTCAGTGAGCTCAAGCCCGTGAGCCGAGGAACAAGTCACAGGAGCTCAACAGGCACGGGGAAGCCTGGGCTCACACTACTGGGTCCCACCACACATCTCCATTGCCCATAGTAAGGGCAGCCCGGATTTAATCCATGTTCGCGCTGTTCTTAGCTTTAAAAAGAGAATAGGGGGGCGTGAAGGTGCGCATCCTCGTGCCTTCCTATACTAAGACCGGAAAAACGAAATGTTTTAAATTTTTAGAAAGCAGCTAGAGCAAACTCTACACAAAGCAAAGGCGCGACAGGAAAGAAACAATGTCGCACACTCTGGAGGAGTTCAGTAAATCGGCCCCCTGCAGGGCAAGCCTGTTCACAAGTGATGAGCGATCCTATCTAGATGGTGGCTAGCCTGGGGAAAAGGCCTCACACCCCTAGAGAACAGCGCAGCGTGTTGTCCCCCGACCCAGGCCTGGAGGAAGTGCCTTCTCCTCCTGGCCACCCCCAAGGCCCGGGTTCCGGGCGCGGCGCGGGCTCCGGGCGGGTCCCGCCTCCTCCGCGCCCTGCCGGGGCCCGGCCGGGGGCTCGGCCTTCTTAGCCAATGGGCGCCGCGCTCCGGCCCCCTCCCCCGCGCGGGAGGAGCCGCCGAGGTCGTGCGCGACGTGCGGCTCCTGGGCCCCTGATCCGCGGCCCCCGCCCCGGCCGCGTGAAGCGCGCGGCGGCCGCGTGAGGAAGCGGGGCCTCGGACGGGCTCCGGGTCCTGCGCTCGGCAGCACGTCCCCGCCCGGGGCGCACAGCCCCGTTACTCGTACCTTGCTGCTGGGCTCCATGGCCGCGCGGCGATCGTGGCTCTAGCTGTGCCGGCTGCGAGGCGAGGAACGGGCGTGCTCTGATTCTGCGTCTCCCGCCGGATCTCCACGCCTTGGCGCACTTGGGACCCCGTCGCCTAGACCGGGACTCCACGAGTGATTCTCAGCTCCTTGCCGGAGAGCGCGCGGAGCAAGCCTTTTTATAGGACCGCCGCCATTGGTTGGCGCCGCGGGAGGGGGGAGGAGTAGGTGGGCCAGGAGGGGGCGGAGCCTCAGCAGCACGTCCGGGGCGGGGCTCCTAGGGGCGGGGCTCTTTCGGGAGGGGCGGAGGGCTCCGTGACCGCTGCCTGCTTCTGGATGCTCAACTCCGCGGTCGTGAGCGCGCGGGGTACCCGTGGGGGGCGCTCGCTGTGTGGCTCTGGGCTGGTGCGCACGCCTCTCTGAGTCTCAGCGGCCGCTAGCAAAATGGTAGCGCTTGGTGCCGGGATGTGTTGCCATCGCTGCGACTCCGGCTTCCTCACTCGGCAGCCGGATAACTTTGGTAAACTGGGGATAATAATAGTACAACCTCCTGGGTTGTTAGGAAGATTAAGCGAGTTAATATTTGGAATGTGTTTACAATCGCGTCTGTTGCGTGTAAAGTGGAATTAAGTTTATTACACAGACCATGGGAGGTCTGGCTCCGAGGCAGGGTTCTCCCTCTCCATGCTCTAGTTCTGTTCCCAAGCCCAATCTCCTCTTTTGCTCCTAGAAACCATGCCCACCGCTTCTCTAGGCTATAAAATCACTACCTCCCTCTATATCTAACTCAATGGTGACGCCTAAGTATGAAGACCGGAGAGGCTGNTTAAGGATGCAGAACACCTTATTGAACCAGCTCACCTATAAACCGGCTCTAGCTGATCCTGGGCGAGCTCCAGGCCAGAGAGCCATGGTTTTCTTTTGGATAAAATGGAATTCGTATCAAATCCTGTGCTATCAGAATTAAAGGTGAGCTCC
>LZPO01027384.1:20484-39182 GCA_001675575.1 Neotoma lepida | reverse complement strand
GAGCCCGGGGTCAGTGAGGCAGAATAATTTAACGAGGCTACAGGAGAGAGGCTTGGCTGCTGGGGAGTGGGAAGGATGCCAGTCTGTGGCCAGGGCTACTCCCAGGTTCCTCAGCCCAGCATCTGAGGGCTGTGTGTGCTGTGGAGGGAGAAGGCTGGCTGTGTTATGTGCTTGAAAGCACCACCCATACGCCCTGTGCACTGGGAAAACTGCATNTGAACCAGGGATGGTTCACTCTTGCCTGGATGCCAATCTGGTCTTCAGGAGTCTCAAAGAACTGCAGGGGAACATGCACACCATACCTGAACCTTTTGTGACACTTAGATAAGACCTGGAATGCACAGAAAATCGTTTTAGACCCATTGGCCCAATTCACTGGCCTTCCTTATAGAGGCAAAACTCAGAACCAGAGTGAGGCAGGGAATTCCCTGAGGCAGAATGGAGGCCAGACTTAGAATNCAGAGCTCCTGAGTCCATGTCCAGTGACTTTTCTACACTGTAGGGCTAAGACCATAATCCATCAGCATGATTTAATGACAGGTTGCTTATTTGGTGGCTTCTCATGTGCCCTGGTCATTCTCTCCTTCCATTACTTTGTAGAATGGGGACTGATTCCCTTGTGCTCACACCCAAAGGTCTTGCCAAGCAGTCTAAGAATAGAGGCTGAATGGGATGTCTCCTCATCTCCCCCAGACAGAAGTGTGTGTGTGTGTGTGTGTGTGTGTGTGTGTGTGTGTTGTCATGTCCTTTTGGAGGGCCTTAGGTCAGAAAGGAAAATGTGGGGGGACCCAGTCTAGCCAGTTTTGCATTCTAGATGTGCATAGAAGGGGGCAGTTCGGGGGTGGGGTAGGAGAAGATGTTAAGATGAAGGGTTGGCTGAAGACAGAATGGCCTTTGCTAGGAAATACCTGTGACAGGGCTAGGCTAGGAAGAGCCCTAACAGTTCAGTGGCCATAGTGAACTTCTGGAAGCTCTTGTGACCAATATTCGCCCCCCCCAATGAGCTCTCAGGCCCATCTGTAGAGACTGACCCAAACCTCTCAGCTGTACAAGCAATTTGNCGGTCTCTAGATCAGCAGTTCTCAATGTGTGGGTCGAGACCCCTTTGAGGTTGAATGATCCTTTCACAGGGGTCACCTAAGACCACTGGAAAACACAGATATTTACATTACGGTCCACAACAGTAGCAAAACTACAGTTATGACGTAGCAATGAAAATAATTTTATGGTTGGGGATCATCACAATGTGAGAAACTGTATTAAAGGGTCACAGCATTAGAAGGTTGAGAACTACTGGTCTAGATCTTGGGTTTAGGTTCTAGAACCCAGAACCTGTACTATGGCTCAAGGTCTACCACCCCTGAGCTCAGCCAACTGAAGGGGTTGCTTGGCTGCCCCAGGACAGACAGATACCCTTGGCCTGAGGCTTTACACTGAGCCAGGCATCTCCAGTNAGACAGAGACTACTGGTTGACCTGCATTTGTCCCTTTCNCTCTTCTGCACTGCTTGCCTGGCACTCAACACACTTGAACTTGAGATCCCTAAACCTGAGCTCTCGGGAGTCAGACTGGATGGTGTGGTGTGTCACAACATTGCATACAGTAGGTGACTGATGAGTGCTGAGTGGTGGCCTCAGACTGGCCTCAGCTCTTGGACTTTCAGATGACCCTTCCTGTACTTCAACCCAGACTTAAGCTGCTCCATGAAACAGTTTTCCCTGCCTGAAAACCTCTTAGTGAACTCCTATTCCTCGCTCAAGCCCCACCTCTGGTCCAACCTAGCTGTTCTTTGTTCATGTTCATCTAGAAGATTGACAGCTGGAACCAGCTAGGATCCAGGTTTTGAGAGACCTTTGCATCTGATACGTTCATGTGCTTCAGTCACTCAGAAAGACTTATGTGGCCCAAATAATCCATCTCAACATGTCACTCAGAAATCTGAATTATCTGGTTCATCAAGTTGTATAAATCCCGTCAGTGGTTCTGTGTGTTTTGCCCTCAAGTCTGGGCACCTTGACCCTTCTCTTCAGAGGGTGGGGAAGGCGCCTTATGACTCAAGGTCTGGCCCACTGAACAAGGAGAGTCCATAGCAGGGCTGCAGGCAGAAGACAAACAGCAAACAAGACAAGACCAGCCCTGCTGCCAGCCTGGCCTGGCTACTCCTGGCTTATGACTTGGCACTTTTTGGGACTACCTGTTGGCTTTGGCCAAGATGATGTAGTGTGAGTTGCCTGGGCCTGTGAGGAACTGTTGTTGGCTCACATTTTCCTGGGATGCTAATGGCAATTGCCAGCATGTGCCCTTTTAAAAATGCAGGGTCTAGGCCACGCATGGTGATGCATAGGTGGATCTCTGTGAGTTCAAGACCAGCTTGGTCTACCCTAGTAAATTCCAAGACAGAGAGGCATAGAGAAGAAAAGAAAAAGAGAGAAGAGAAAAGAAAACAACAACAACAACAAAAACCCCATCACAGGTTGCTTCTACCACAGTCTGTCCTTAATTGTGTGATCAGGGTCAGCTTTCCCTTCTGCAGAAGGAGGTAGGGATATCTGATCCTATGAGTGAGAGAACCTGAGTGTGTGTGCCGTGCATGTGTGTGAGTGTAGAACTTGTGGGCAAGTGAGTTTACATAAATGGGTCTCATTTGTGATCACATATATCTACATATGTGTTTGTGTCTGTATATGCTGAATACATGTGTGATGCTGTATGTGCAGGCATACACTTGCAAGTGGATATAGGTGAGGCATAATTAGGTGTGGGCGTGGTGTATATACATCCAGAGAGGCTTTGTGTAAGAGTTTCTGGTGAACTNTGTGGTGTGTGCTATGCATACACATAGCTATATGACGATAGAGGTATAGAGGTGGTTTTTGGTTCTGTCTCTTTGTAAGCTGAGAACCGAAACACATCTCTTNCTTTCTTTCTTCCTGTGCAACAGCATGGTTGGGACAAGGTCACCCTTTCTGCTTCCTTCTAAGGTTTTGATCCTAACTACAAGTCTAGGATCTGAGGGCAGGTATGTGAAAGGTGTGTGTGTGTCCTGTGTGAGTGGCAGGTGCTTCTGTGCAAAGGACACAACGTTGAATTCTGATTCTGTACTTAGCCTCTCTGTAGCCTCACGTCCTTTTCTGAGCTGTGGTTTCCTTTTCTGTCAAATGAGGCTAGCAATTCCTACAAGGCTGATTTGAAAACCAGAAATATTGTTTGCAAAATGCCTGGTCGAGAATCTGGCCCAGAAGCCTCTCTGTGAGGGTATTATATGTATGTGCACATGCATGCTTGCACATGGGCATGGACACTTGACTTCCCAGAGTGGCCTAGGGAGTCAGATAACTTCTCAGTATGACTTTGGTTATGTGAGGACACACCAGGAGAAGTGGAATCTGNCAGACACCCTCCTACCTACCCACCCCATGGCCCACGTGGCCTTGAGGGCTTCCTGCCACTTCAGACTAACCATCACATGGGTCCAATGGCCTGGAAAGTAGGATTGGTGTTAGCAGGAGACAGGCCCCCAAATCCGATTAGTGACTACCCCACCATCCGGGGCATTAAAGTCTAAAGAGATTCTTCTTAAAGGGTCACCTGCCAGCATGGGATGGTGGCCCAGCCAAGCATGGGATCCCATGGCTATCCAGAATAAGGCCTTAGAATGGGAGCCAGGAGTAAATAGGGCTGTGATCTCAGTGAGCTTCCTGCCCACAGAGAGAACCAGAAAAATCGGGCTGGACCTGGGGCTGCTTGAGACATCAGAGCAAGAACGGCTCAAATCCTGGTCTGAAAAGGCACCTGTGTGGGATGTGTGTGTGGGGGTGTGGGTGCAGATTTCTCAGAATAGGAGGAGTCTGAGAGATTGGTAGACAGGTGAGGGAAAGGAGAGACAAAGGCATTCTAGGGGGACGATCACTCTAGGAAGTGTGGGTAGGCTGGAGTGAGTAGGGTGTGTCTGTGAGCATGCATGCTCCTGGGAATATGTGCATACACTCCAGTGAGAAGTGGCATGGGGAACCCCTGGGAACACCAAAGCTGCCTCTTCTGGAAGGATAAGCAACTGCCTCTGCTCAGTGACTGATAACAGCTTCAGTATGGGGTTTGCCTTCAAGTTTTGAGTTGAAGGATGTCTAACTAAGCTGCCCTGCTCCCTGTTTTTTCTGGTCCAGAGGGGTCTTGAGCTGAGACAGGGGACTGACTCTCAGTGATGTCTGCCTTCCAGTCTATGGTAGGGGCTGGAGCTAGATACTACTACATTCCTGTCCAGGGAGCCCACACTATCCCAGAGTGTGNGCTCACACCTGAACCTGATCCACCAGGGCAGATCCAAACCCAGAGCATGGAGCACCCAGCGAGCTCACAGCCCTGGATCATGTACACTGTTGGGCTCCAATGCCTAAGCTCCAGAGTGCCCCAAGCACCTGACGGAGGGAAAAACACTCCTGAGAAAAGATGGCTATCCTCGGACCAGGTACATCAGCTAGGTATCCATGGCATATCTTTCTAGATTCAGACACTCTGCCAGGACCCCACATACAGATGAGGATTCTCAACTCCCAAACTCTCAACCCTGAGATAAGATCCCAATATCTGGACCCAGCACATCTGCATTAGCTTCTCTAACCCAGACCCAGAATAACCTGACCCAAAGGCCACCAGTCTTATCCCGAAAGCTCTGAGCTTGGCCACACTGAAAACCGACTCCTCCAGCTTGCCTCTCCCAGCCTTTCCTGGATGAGTGCATCCAGAGAGCTCTCAAGTTCCAAGGCTTTTATGGAGTGATCCCTCTCTCAGGAGGCCCGAGATGGGGGAGGGGCAGAAGGCCTGGCCTACACCCTTCTAGGGTGGTGCTGAGAATCTTGTTCAGGCACCCATTTGGAAGTGGGCAGGAACAGCTAGGTGGGAACCTCCCTCAGAGACCCCGCTGTCCCTACACCATGCATCCCCAAACAACCTGCAGGGTGCTGGGCACTCGGCCAGGAAATCCGGTGTGAGCCCTTGAAGCTGCCTGGCTTGGCGGAGGTGGGGAGGGCATGGGCAACGTGACCACAGGGCCCCCCTGGGACAAAGTGGCCTCAATACAGACCCAGTCAATCCCCTGGGGCTTCAAATCCCTTCCGGCTGACTGGGCAGCATGGGAATGAGTGGTGTGGCTGGGGCCATGTGGACATGGAGGTAGACAGTCTGTGGTCAGAGAACACTGTGTTCTGGACAGGGCTTCCAAATTTCAGATTAAGTGTTACCATTTCTGCAGACAGGGAAACTGAGGCTAGGAAAGGCTGCATTACCAGCTGATTCGGCCTAGCTTCTTGCTTGGTTGAAGCCAGTGCACAAAATTAGGCCTCATGACCAACTGTCTATTTCCTTGAGAGTTAAAGTAGCATTTTCCAATTTACAGATTAGAGATNGGACGCTCAAAGGGTCGGACTAAGGTGTGGAGCTGGGTCTGTGGCTCTCACTTGCCCTCCCCAAGCATGGAGCTAAGTGTGGGCAGCCAGCTAGCCCTCAGGTGCTCACCCAGTGGCTAGAGGGAGGTTCTGGCTTGGCCTGGAGTCACAGCTTGGTGCGTTTAAGGTCTTGTTCCCACCTTCTGTGTGGTGGATCTTGTAAATGTATTCTGGTAGCAACCATAAGGCTGACGGGGGCAGCCAGGTGAGAAGCAAAGAGAGGACTTCACAGCTGTCCCTCTACTCTGTCCATGCAGATGGAGACAACACTGGGATGTCAGGAGGGCCCAAAGAAAGGGCCACAATGGCGGTGGTGTGTCAAGATTCACTCCAGCTCCCAGGAACAGAATGAGGAATTCCAGTGAATTTTCTGGATTTAAGGAATGGTGCTGTCTCTGTGCTGAGTAAGATTGGTGTTGCCTGACCCTTGTCTCCCAGACCTAAGGTGGCTCAGGACCTGTCCACATTCCTTGTCCATGTTTGTTATAGATGAAACAGTTGGGGATGGCAGAGGCATGGTCTGGGGGTGNGTGAACGTGCATATCTNCAGTGGTCTTGTGTGTGCCTCTGAGAATGGGCCTGCCACATCCTCAGAGCAATGGATGGCCATAGCCGTGCGGGTCTGGGACCCTTCACCTTACTGACATCTTTGTGATCTCTCCTGACCCGTGTGTTTCTGGCCAAACCCTTATCTGGACATCTTGCATGCATCTGGGTTTCTGCCCCTATCCCTGCTTTTTCTCCAGTCCCAGCAGGGCCCTGAATGCCACTGTGTGTTGTCCGAATATGCAGAGGAATGCGGAGGGCAAGGGGAGAGGGGAGCACCCGGCCCAGGCTGCTAGCCTACTGGCTATGGAAAACTACTGAGGCCTTCTGGAGTCGGGCAGGCCAGGCCCCGAGCCAGGCTCTGCAGTCTTTGCTCTTCCAGGCTCCTCCTCCTCCTCCTCTTTTCTCTGCAGGCTGGGGACCTGCTGAGATGGGTCCTCGGCAGACAAGAGAGCACAGCTTCTCCTCCCACCACTAGCCAGAGGGTTTGCCAGGCCTCTGCCCCTCCCTGGGCGTAGGCATCCCTGGGGGGAAAGCAAAGGGAGTGGGGTTTGTTTTCTCTGAAGTCCTTCCCAGGCCTGACATTCTCTTCATTCTGTGAATGTTGAAGGGTTTTAAAGGCCAACTCTACCTTTGTTTCAAAGGCCTCCTGAAAGCAAGGGTTCTGGACTCTCACATCAAGAAGGTTCCTCATGATAATCTGGTCCTACCTCCTCCATGTTCTCAGATCCACTGTCTCCCCAAGCCTGTCCCTCACCATGGTTCTTTTAGCACACTCAAGAAAAGACATTTTGTCTGGCTTGAAGGATGGGAACCTTTTGACATGTGGAGGTTGGGTTGACCTGACAAGTACTCCAGATGGGGTGGGCTTAGGTGGGCAGATGAGGGGTATGGCCAGGAGACAGAGGTGAGAGGGTAGCTGAAAAGGGTCTGAGCTACAGAGAAGTGTCCTCAAAAGCCAAGGGGATGGAGGGGCTGTTGCCTGTGGGTTGTTCTGCTCAGAGGCGAACTAGCAATGCAGCAGAGTGGATAAGGGCAGATGCTTGATACTCTGCAGTGAGAGCCAGCTATNGATGCCAGACTAGGTGGGAACTGCATGACTAACTGTGCAGCCCTGGTGGGGTGGCCTCACTGCTATGCTTCTCGTGTCTCTGCTAATGACAGTCCTTTCTTATGGTTGTGAAGGATAAATAAGGAAGTGCAGTGTAGGTAAAGCCCTCAGTGCCTGGTGTATAGGAAGTGCTCAGCCATAGTGATGATGAAGGGCCTGGCACTGGGGCACACACCTGCAGTCCCAGCAGGAGGCAGGGGGTTCAGGACAGCATCCTTGGTTGTAGACTAAGTTTGAGGCCAGCCTGGGCTACATGAGAACATGTTTCAAAATTGAGACCTTGTCTCAAAAACAAAACAAGGGTTTGGAGAGATGGCTCGGTGGTTAAGAGTAGTGGCTGCTCTTGCAGAGGGCCCTGATGTGGTTCCCAGCACTCACACGGTGGCTCACAATCTGCTGTCACTCCAGTTCCAGGGTATATCTGACATTTCCTCCTGTCCTCCTCAGGTTCTGTATACACACAGTGCACTTAAATACATGCACGCAGAATACACATACACATAAAATAAAAATAAATCTTGCCAGGCAGTGGTGGCACATGTCTTTAATCCCANNACTTGGGAGGCAGAGGCAGGTGGATCTCAGTGAGTTCGAGGCCAGCCTGGTCTACAGAATGTCTACAGGACAGCCAAGGCTACAAAGAGAAACCCTGTCTCAAAAAACAAAAATACGGGGCTAGAGAGATGGCTCAGCAGTTAAGAGCATTGATTGCTCTTCCAGAGGACCCAGGTTCAATTCCCAGCACCCACATGGCAGCTTACAACTGTCTGTAACTCCAGTTTCAGGGGACCTGACACCTGTGGCAAAACACCAATGCACATTAGATAAAAATAAATAAAATAAAAAATCCAAAATTACAATAGACAAACACCAAAACAAAATTTTAAAACAAATAAAACCCAGAACCCCCAAACAAACAAACCACCACCACTACCTGCATTTTTTGGCCAATCCAGAATAAAGAAGTAAACTTAGGGGACCAGTAGGGAGCTGGTCCCTGGAGTTGAGTGTCTGGAGGTCCATAATGATATCTCTGAATGAATAAGGGTCTGGGCGGGGGGTCGTCAGAGGGTTTGGGAGCTGCAGGAAGATGGGAGAAAACTCCCATTGAGTGGCCCTGGGTTTTGGCTCTGGGTGGCCACACCTAGGAAGCCTGGTGTGCTTGGCAGAGGGTGGGCCTCTTCTGTATTTGCTACCAGGCCCAGGGCTCCAAGAGGCAGATGGAGCTGGTGTGGGAGTGAGAGCCTCTCTGGTGCTGGGCACTGTAGGTTTGGTTGACATCATCTAAAGAGACTAAAGAGACAGGAATAGGCTCCAGGTACTCTTCCACAAGATTAGAACAGCAGCCAGAGGGGCTGAGGAAACCCAGGTGACTATAAGCCAGCAGACTTCATCAGTTTGTTTCAAGAAGGACTGCTGGATGTGGTGGCACACGCCTTTAGTCCCAGGGCTAGGCAGACAGAGACAAGTAGATCCCTGTGAGTTGGAGGCCAGCCTGGTCTACATAGGAAGCTCCAAGCCAGTCAGGGTTCCACAGAGAGTCCCAGTCTGGAGAGCTTTGAGAGCTGCGGAGACAGTGTGGAGACTTCTGTGGAATCCTGTTTGTAGGGGAGGGCAAAAGCCAGGCTGTGGCCAGCTGAGGAATTCATGAGGGCAGTGAGAAGTGAAGCAGAGGCAGGGCTCACCTCTGCCCAGAAGCTTGGCTGAGGCCTAGGGGATGACTGGAGGCCGAGAGATTGTGANCCTCCAGGTGAAGTGGGGTAGAGTTTATGATTTCTGCAGTCTCAAGCAGAGGAGCTGAGGCTCAGTGCAGCTAAAGGGCTTGCACAAAGTAGTGAGATGGACAGAACCTGAGTCTTAATTCTTAATGTCATAATCTTTTAAGTGGAAAATTGAAAGCAATGTGATACACACGTGAATTATTTTCTGTGGTCATAGCAGTGAAACATGTTCACTAGAGAATTCTAGAAATATATCCTGAAGAGGGAAGAAGAGGGCAGAAGGGGGCATCAGGGTCCAGGTGGTCATGAGCCACCCAACATGGGTGCTGGAATCTGAGCTCTGATTGTCATGACTGAGAAGCAAACACTCTTAACCACCGAGCCATCTCTCTAGCCTGTAACGTCTTGTATTTTTGAGAGAAGGTTTCCCTGTATAGCCTCAAGCACACAGTCCTCCTGCCTCCCAAGTGCTGGGATTTCCGGCATGTGCCTCCAAACATGGCCTGAACTTCTGCCCACGTGTGTATGTGAACATACACTGTTCCTGCTCTTTCCCGAGTCCTGTTTAATGTAGCAAATGCTTTCTCACAGCCATGATCTCTCCTTGAGGAACTTCCCCTTCTGTTAGTTCCCNGTATAGTCAGGGGAACAAGACGCACAGGTGAGATACCACCGAAGAAGCACTTAGAAGCAGAATAATGAGGCAGATGGACCACTGGACTGGGAACTCAGTCTGATGACTCTTTAGGTCCTAAGTTGGCCACTGACTTGCTTGTGTGGCCTTGGGATCACAGGCTCTCAAAAGGGTTATGGATGAACTTCTCAAGGCAAGCTGCCATTACTGTAAAATATGGAGTCTGTAGAGACTCAGTGCAAAACTGCTGTTTGCCTCGTGAATCTTCAGGTCTTGTGGAATTCCTTTGAGCCTCAGTTTCTTCATCTGAAAAATGGGAACTATATATTTTGTCTTTTGCCTGGTAAGAATCAAATCAGATCCATTATCTTGATGTTTAACAACAGCTAATGTTTGGAAAATGTTTTGCTGTTTACCCATATCATCTCACTGACCTTATGGGGATTAGTTCCATTTTATTGTTCCATGATTTCAGATAGGGAAACCACAGTTTGGAGAGATGAGATCCCAAATCCAAGATCCAAGTTGGTCAGTTAGGATTGAAGCCCAGGTTTCTGAAACTGAAGCCATGGAACTGCGCATTGGACCATGAGTGGGGAATTGCCGCCCTCTGCTGGTCAGTGTTGGTACATTCTGGAAGGGAAGAACACCAATCTGTGCTGACTAGAGAGGAGATGATTGAGCCTAGAACAAACGAATCCAGCCTTTCAGCCACTGGAAAGGACGGGTGCGTGTCTCACCCAACAGTTTTGTGCAGGCAGCGGATAAATTCCAGCTGTTCGCTTCTGAAGTGAGCGTTCTACTTCANGACTAATGGCCACTTTGCCAGCGTTCTAGCTCAAGTGTTAGATGGGTGTGGTTGCATTATTGTTATTTTAAAGTTCTACTACATTGCTCTTTCTTTTAAAAAATTTTATTACTTTATTGCTGTAGCATGTGTGTGTGTGTGTGTGTGTGTACGCGCGCACCTGCTCACATTTATGTGCTTGTACATGTGGACGTCAGCGGAGAACTGGGCTGGAGTCAGTTCTCCTACCATGTGGGTCTGGAGATCTAACTCTAGTTATCAAGCTTGTCCCACAAGCACCTTTACCCACTGAGCCATGTCACTGGCCTCACTGCTTTTTTTTTTTAAATGTAATTCTGTATCTATGATGCAAGTTAAGGAAGAAATAATAAAAGTTTTTGTTGTTGTTATTGTTGTTGTTATTGTTTTTAAATAATCCATTCGGGGCAATTTTTATTCTGGACTGACACTCAGAGATGTGCGCCTCAAAGAACTTTCTTGTCGTTGCTTCATTTTATAATTGCTGTAACCTTATGAGGAAGCTGCTTGTTTTTGCTTTCCACACAGTAAATTAAAATCAAGGTCACTCTGGTCTTTTTGAAACCAGGGAACTTTCCAAGGCACTATGCTGCCACCCCGTGGCACCCTCAGGGGTTACTAACTAGGCCATAGCATTGTGCCCCACAGGATAGATAGATACCCAGTGCTCCCCCTACTCCAAAGGCTGAGCACTTCTTCCTGTGGAGGGGATGTTTTGAAATATCAGATATGACTGGAAGCAAGAACTTTCACAAAATGGAAGATGACTTAATTTCTGTGGAATGTCCCCCNCCTGTACTTCTTGGCACAGAAATGTCTCACCAGGGCGTCAGGCANTATTTGCTAGTTCAGCATCAGCTCTATGCACTGTGAAGGGTGGGTTTTGACAGAGGGCTGGAGAACGGGTGCAGTTCAGTGGAGAGAGTGGAGGTGTAGCTGGGCTGGAGAGGTGGCTCAGCGGTTAAGAGCACTGGCTGCTCTTCCAGAGGTCCTGAGTTCAATTCCCAACAACCATATGGTGGTTCCCAGTCATCCGTAATGAGATCTGGTACCCACTTCTGGCATGCAGGCAGAGAGTGGAGGTGTACTGTTCACTGTGCCAGGCAAACGCTCTCTGCGGCTGGAGCTTCTTGCTGAGTAGGGTTCCAGGTTCTGAGAGCCTTTAGAGATCTTGTTCTTCAGTGTATCAAGGGAGTCTGGGCATTTCTTCTTACCTTAATGTAGGCACACTGTTAAGGTTTCAGCCAACCATTTCAGTAAGCTTTTGTAGATGATCAAGTTCACATATTTAAATTAATAAATTCGGCACAATCAAAAATTATGTTTTGGGACTGGTGAGATGGCTCAGTAGGTAAGAGGACGAAGCCTGACAACCTGAACCTGGAACCCACATTGTAGAGAGAGAGGACACACTCTTACAAACTNTTTTCTGATTTCTCTACATGTGCACTAATGGCATGTGTACCCCCAACCCTGAGACANACAAATAGGACACGTAAAAAACTTCGTTTCTTTCTCCCTGCTGTGACATCCTTAGAACCCCAGGGCTTTTCTGATACAAACTGGTAAAGCCTGAAGTTAGTCTCTTCTGGTATTTGTTTTCCAGTCACATTCCATAGTCCTTCTCTTTGGATCTGTTAGGACCTGAGCATTGCTATGTGTCTGGAAGTGTTGGACCTCAGTGTGGGTCTGAAGAACAATCAGAATGTCCCCTCGAAGTGGCTACCTCAGACAAAGCAATTACCCAACCCTTGTGATGGGAGAAGGTGACTTTTTCTCTTCTTCTCTTTTCTTTCTTTTTTCTTTTTCTTTACTTTCTTTCTTTGTCTTTTTGGAGACAGAATCTCTCTATGTGGCCCTGGCTGGCTGAGAACTCACTCTGTAGACCAGGCTGGCGGAGATCTGCTTCTGCCTCCCCAGTGCTAGCATTAAAGGCCTGCGCCACCACATCTACCTTAGCTCATTTTTGGATGGGTGGAAGGGCTGTTTTTGTTGGTGAAGGGACACTGACTGGTATAATTTGGGGATTAAAAGGGGTAGAAATTTGCCCAACATTCCCATTATAATCTCATAATTCATTGTTTCTTTACCAACGATATGATCTCAATCAGGCTGAAAAGGAGATGAATTTAATTTGTATGTAATTTCGTCAACCACAAGACCAGATTCTGGTTTGGGTTTTTAGAAATAGAGACTTTGTGTTATAAGAAATAAAATCCTTCCTAAGCACAGTGGTGCACATCTGTGATCCCAGCCCTGGAGGTGAAGGCAGAAGAATTTCAGGTTTGACATCAGCCTGAGTGACAAGCATTCCTTTAAGACACCGTGGTGTTTTCTTGCATTCTGTCCATGTACTTAGTGGGGGTTTGAAGCTCTGACGTCGTCATAGGCTTTTGCTGAGTTCTTCAGCACACCCAGTTCTTCAGAACACCCAGAGGAAACGCACACACCCCACAGCCCTCACATTCTGTTTTCCAGCATGATGGTCTATGACCATAGCTGCTTGGTGTGTGAAAGTCTTGCTTGTAATATGTAATATTTGCAGATACTGGCACTGCATGTGGTNGACTAACACTGTCCCCCTTTTCTGATATGAAGAAGGCCATCGCCATTCACAGCACAAGATATCGGCTAAGAATTCCAGAACACATCCAATATAGACGACTTTGTCTTGAATCTGGTTAGAAGCCACACCATACATTCTGGGAACAAAGGGTTTAATACAACACTAGAAGTTTGAACAGCTGTGAGAATGAGGGTGTCAGGGTGAGCACAGAGGCCAGATCTATCATTCCATCCAAAACAGCTTAGGCGGGTGGGTAATGACGACACTGNAACTGAGGTTGGTATGTAAAATGAATAAAAAAAACAATAAAAACAAAACAAAACAAAAAACAAAGCACACGTGAAACAATAGCTTCCAGCTGTTAAACACAATTCAAGAGAGATTTCCCAGAGAGGGGAGACAGACAGGAGGAATTTTCCATTCTCAATGCTTAGTGAGGGCAGGAGATTTACAAGGCTTGGCCCAAAGGAAAGGGACACCTGTGGGTTGATGGAGATGTCCCTGAGTTGAGACAGAGCAGAAGATTGGGGAGGATTGAGGGTGCCAGGAACAAGAGATCTGCCCCGAGGAAATTCGCAGAATATCCTTTGCAGCTGTGTATGGCTGGGTGTGAAGGAATGAGCCAGGATCAGAGCCAGAACTACCTTAAGGGAAGGGCTGGAGGGAGGGTGTGTTCTCAACCAGACACAGCAGAAAACCTAATAATTCATAGTCTTGCCTCCGTCTCTGCATTTACTTTCCACCTTCAGACCTTTGTTCTGATCATACGATTTCTTGTCTGCAAAGACATAATGTTCTTTCTGTACTGTGTGCGTTTACACATTCTGTTCCTCATACCTAGAATGTTTTTCCAGTGTTTGTCCTACATCAGTTCAAGAGTTTTTGACTCCTGGAAAAAATACAAACTACCCATAAATACAGTTCAAAGGGTGTATTCTTGTGTGCTTTCAGTAGTTCAGGATATATTCANAGTACTTGATTTAAATGAGACAGTGGGGCATGGTGACACACGCCTTTAATCCCAGCACTTGGGAGGCAGTAGCAGGTAGATCTGGGTGTTTGAGGTGAGCCTGGTCTACACAGCGGGTTTCAGGACTACACAGAGAAACCCTGTCTTGAAAATCAAACCAAACCAAACCAAACCAAACCAAACCAAACCAAACCAAACCAAACCAAACCAAACCAAACCAAAAGTCTCCTGGAGAGAGAGATTTCCAGAGGGAGAAGGGGAGAGTACATGCTGGCCAGGCTGAGAACAACCCGAAACACCTAGCAGATCTCAGTTCAATCACAGAACACAGGAAGCTCTGGGGATGCTGAGGCACACTTGATGGTGGTGTACTTTTAGTGACCCTACTGTAGTTGGAAAAACTAATTTTTAAAAATATATTTAATAATTGATTGTGTATGCACACCCCAGAGGTCAACGTGTGGGAATTCGTTCTCTCCTTCCACTGTGTGTTTTAAGAATTGAACCACACCATCAGGCTTGCACGGTGAACACCTTTATCCACCAGCCCTGGAAATCAAGTCTCGATGGGACCTTGGCATCCTTGAAGCCAACTGTGTTAGGTCCACACTGTGTGGGTTTCCTGATTGACATCAAGTTGGTGTTTTTTCAGAAAAGCACAGATTCCTGCTTTGACTGAGTGAATCATCCTGCTGGGAATCCCACAGGTTTTGGTTCATTTCCTGCAAGTCAGAGTTGCTTTTGAAAAGCTCTTGGTTGCCTCCTGTGACACACCAGGCCCCCTCTGTAAACTATTTCTGTTCAGAGGCTTTGTTGATTTTTACAGTGACGTTTTTGGGAGGGGGAGATTGGGACATCTTGTAAGTTTTTGCCCACATCCTCCTGGAAGGAACTGCTTAGGCAGATAGAAGTTGGCTTGTCGGGGAGGACCATTTCCCACCCCAAGTTCAGAGCTGCAGTCTTTGCTGCCTTGCAAAAATGTGCTGTTTTTCTTTTTGAGACAGGGTCTCATGTAATGGCTGACCCTCCTGCCTCCACCTCCCACGTGCTGGGATCGAAGGCTTTGTGCCACTAGATGCCATCATGTACCACCATGTACCACCATGTGCCACCATGTACCACCATGTATCACCATGTGCCACCATGTGCTACCATGTACCACCATGTATCACCATGTACCACCATGTACCACCATGTACCACCATGTACCACCATGGGCCACCATGTACCACCATGGGCCACCATGTACCACCATGTGCTACCATGTACCACCACCTCGCCTGGCTGTGTTCTGCTTTCTTCTCTGAACTGAGGATGTGAGAAGTGTACAGAGGAAATGCAATGTAAAGATTTTTCTTTGGAGTGACTAGTCCTTCCCGCTGACCCACNGCACCGGCTCGTTTCTCAGGGCTGCTCCTGTGTAGTTGTGGGTGTGAGGCTGGTTGCTACCGAAACTGCTGGCCTGTTGCCTCATCTTGTGGCACTGTTATGAAATCCTAGTTAAATTTAGGAAAAGGTCTGAGCAAAACCCCAGATACCCCCAAATTTATTACAATGTTGATTAATCCCATCTCCAAACTCATTATTGAGTGTTTCTTCTTTTGCTTTTCTAAAACAAAATTTTCTTAACTTAAAAAAATCTTTTATTTGACTTTATTTTGTATGCATCTGGGTATTTTGCTTGCATACACGTCTGTGCACCACATGTGTGCCTGCAGAGGCCAGAGGATGGCATCGGATCCACTGAAACTGGGGTTGCAGATGGTTGTGAGGCTTCATGTGGATGCTGGGAATCAAACCAAAGTCCTCTGGAAGAGCAGCCAGTGCTCTTAACTGAGCACTGGGTTCTGTCTCCAGCCCCTACTAGGTGTTTCCTACAGGTCATGAGTATCTTAGCAATGTCAGTGACTTTGCTCTGTTGAAGGAAACAGACCCCCCCCCTCAAAGAAACAAAAGATATGGAACCAAGTATGAGAGACCNTGGCCTGAGAACATAGATTTAGGTTTCCACAAATACCGTGTTCCAACTTGATTAACCTGTTCATGAAGTTCTATAGGAACAGAACAAAGAAAGTTGTAGGTGAAGTCACTTCTCAGTTACATTGATGGGAGCATCAGGCAGGTGACAGGCAAGTCGGGGGATCCAGCTATAAGCCTCATGCTATCAGAAGGCATTCTTAGCCTTTTGGTNAGTGGAAGCTGGGGGTCTACGGGTCTGTACAACCAAAGGATTTCTCTAATGGTCACAAAGATGTTAAGTCACACACAGAGAAGTGTGATAGTGGCTATTAAGAGGGCAAAGATGCCCCAAGACAATTTGGCTCTGGACTTGGAACATTCTCTCCATGTCGTGGCATTCTCCATCAATTAGTCACTCAGCATTTGTGGTCACAGCTTCTTTCCAGGAATTTCCCTTCCCATCTCCTACAAACTCCTCAAGTGAGACTGGAAAGTTAGAAAGCGAACTAGATGGTTGGAATCGTAATGGATTTGTAATGAATTTATAGATTGATTTGGGGAACCTTGTCATTTTTACAGTGTTGAGCCTTCCAGTCTGTGAACATGGTGTAGTTTGCATCCATTTGGTCCTTTCAAATGCCCATCAGTGGAGTTTTATGCCCTCCCCAACCATCCCCTTTCCTACTTGTAAGTCTCTTCTTTCAGGAATTTGTCATCGTGATGGGAAGACTCGAAGCTGACTGACACAGACGCTTGGTTAGAATTAAAATCTTCAGGTGGTGAGATGACTCAGTGCCTGGGACAGACAGCCTCGGGCTGAGCCTGGGACCCAGCCCGGGCCGAACCTGAAGAGTGCTGCATACTGGCTTGCTCCTCGTGGCTGGCTCAGCGATGACCACCAGCCTAGGGGTGGCACTGCCCACAATGGGCTGGACCCTTCCACATCAATCATCAACCAAGAAAATGTACCACAGGCTTGTCCACAGGCCAATCTAGTGGGAGTATTTTCACAATTGAGGTTTCTTCTTCCCAAGTAACTCTAGCTTGTGTTAAGCTGACATAAAGCCAGNCAGCACAGAGACCATTCTGACCGGAGCTGGAATCTTAATGTGACTATAATTTACATTTCCTTGATGACTAAGAATGTTGAACTCTTTCCAAACATTTTTTTGGCNGTTTTTTGCTTCCTTCATCTTCTGAGAACTCTCTGTTCATTTTGTTTGCCCATTTATTTATTAATTTTAATTTTTTTAGACAATCTTATGTATCCCAAGTTGGCCCCAAACTCCTACATAGCTGAGCATGACTTTGAACTGTTCATCCTCCTGTCTCCACTTTCAGAATGCTTGGCTAGCAGGCATGCATCACCTGGTTTATGAGGTGTTAGGGATGAACTCAGGCTAACTGAGTCATATCTGCATCCCATTTTGAGATTCTCATGCNTTGTAGGCATTGATCTCTGTTGGATGTGTGATGGCAGAGCTGTCCCCCATCTGTGGGCTGTGTCTTTACTCTGACGATTGTGCAGCTGTGTGCAGAAGTTTTGTAACTCTGTGTAAATCTCTTCCTTAGTTCCTGGGATCAATTCTGCAGCTCTTGGTGTGCTTTNCAGAAAGCTCTTGTCTGTGCTATCTCCTGACATGCCTTCTTGATGTTTCATGCCTTATGTGAAGCTCTTCAAGCCTTTTAAATAGATTTGTATGCAGAGTGATCTGTGGTGGTTTGAAAGAAAGTGGCCCCCAAAGGGAGTGGCACTATTAGGAGGTGTGGCTTTGTTGGAGTGGATGTGGCCTTNTTGGAGGAAGTGTGTCACTGTGGAGGCGGGCTTTGAGGTTTTCTATGCTCAAGCCACACCCAGTGTCTGAGACCATTTCCTGTTGCCTGCATATCAAGATGTAGGACTCTCAGCTACTTCTCCAGCACCATGTCTGTCTGCATGCTGCCATGTCCCATCAATGGATTAAACGTTTGAAAATGTAAGCCACCTCAATGAAATGTTTTTCCTTTATAAGAGTTGCTGTGGACATGGTGTCTTTACAGNAATAGAAACCCTAAGACAACATCAGATCTCCTTTTACGTGAGGTCATCCAAATTCCCAACACAGTTTGTTGAAAAGGCNCCTTTCTCTGGTGTATGTTTTTGGCATCTTTGTCAAAGTATCAGGCAACTGCAGTTCTGTGGGCCTGTTTCTNACAATCACANCCCACTGGCTATTCCAGTCCTGGTTCTGTGTCAATATTGCACTGTTCCTTTTCTCTTTTCAGTCAGTCAGGGGGTCTTTACTGGGGTCCCAGGGCCACTGGCCCATCTGGCCACCCTCTCCTTTACTTGGCCCTTGGGGGCAGGGCTTTTTGGTGTGGCTGCACTTCTTGTGGGAGTTGATAATGTGGGGGTGCAGGCTTGTGTGGACCTATTGTGGATCATCTTTGTACTTTTGGAAAAGAACCATGTCGTCCCTGCTATAGTCTGGGAAGATCTTCCTGCTCAAACAAACTCACACACACAGTGTGACTTTTTTAAAAATTTAATTTATTTTACATCTTGACTGCTATTTCCCCTCCCTCCTCTCCTTCCATTCCCTCCCCCCACCTCTTCTCCTTTTCCTAGATGTTGTGCCAAGTCATTAGGACAACATATATAACAAATGTATTTAATGATGCAACAATTAGCCAGACAGAGATGTTAATGGATGAACTCCTTGATGCTGAGGATTTGGGCTCTGAGGCTGTGTTTATACAACCATGTCACCCTCGAGAGGGTGTCTTTTCACACACTGCAAAGGAGTTAAATGAGGTAAGAGGGTTGGATAGTAAAAGGTTTATATGATGCTAAGAAGTATGGCTTTCCCCTAGAGGGCATATTTATTTATTTATTTATTGTGTGTGTGTGTGTGTGTGTGTGTGTGTGTGTGTGTGTGTGTGTG
>LZPO01027383.1:812103-846878 GCA_001675575.1 Neotoma lepida | reverse complement strand
AAATTCATTAAGAAACCATCTTTAAGATGAATAAATTCCTTCCAAATATCTCTGTAGCCCTATACCTGCTCATCTGTTGTCTCCCGTGTGTGTGTGTGTGTGTGTGTGTGTGTGTAATTTATTTACTTTTATTTCATTTGCATTGGTATTTTGTCTGCATGTATGTCTGTGTGAGGGTGTCAGATCTTGGAGTTAGAGACAATTATTAGCCACCATGTAGGTGCTGGGAATTGAACCCGAGTCCTCTGGAAGAACAGTCTGTGCTCTCAACTGCTGAGCCATCTCTCCAGCTCTCCCTTGGTTTTTTGAAGCCAACAACCAGTCTACACTTTCACACCCATTACAAGATCTAGCACAGTCTACACACAGTTTAAGTTCTGGACTCATGCAAATCAACTAGATGGTTAACAAAATGTGGTGATTGTGAATATCCTCTGTCTTACAGCAGGCCTGGCCAGGTGGGGCCCAACAGATCCTGCTTCCTCCAGCCTGGCAGCAGCTGACTGGCGTGGCCACTCACACGTCAGTGCAGCATACAGCTGTGATTCCTGAGACCATGGCAGGCACTCAGCAACTGGCCGACTGGAGGTAAACAGGAAATCCTTCTTGGTCGAGCAGTGTTTCTGGAATAAGAGTTGTGTCCACCACTGACAGAGAACATCGTATGGGCTATGGCCACAGTGTAAGGGGAGGTGGTTTAACAATATACCACGATACCAAAGATTCAGCCGATTAATTTATAGTTAGCTGTCATTTTCTACCCAAAACTCAGTTACATCTTTTAAACACCAGTGCAACTCACCAGACCTGGCTGGGTTTTTCTCAGAATTAAGTTCCTTTCAGAAAGCAAATACTCGTCACCAGTGAAGGAATACAGAAGAGAGTCCCCAAAGCCCTAAGCAATTCTCAAAAGTGTTCTCATGAAGTTTTGAGACATGGGTGCCTGTCTGTCTGAACTCCCCAGGGAAAGCTTGACAGATGAGATGTATTTGGAAGGATAAGCTCCAGCATGTTTGTTAAGTGTGCCTCTGCAGTTAACAGCATGTCTCATGGATAAGAGTTCACCTTTCGCAGACCCCAGGGACTCCAGCCACTGCCTGCCAGCACCCTGCACGTTTCCAAAGCTGCCCATGCAGGTCACTGACTTCCTCATGGACACTCTCCTCCACTGTTCTCATAAGCACTTGTCACTCTTCCTCTGGTCCTTATCGCAACACCACCACAATGCCCTCCTTGACCAGCACAGAGCCATATGACAGCCCTCAAATTGTCCCCAGCTCTGTGGCCCCTTTGGGCTGTTTCTTCTTCTGCAGAAATTACTCCCTGCTACCCTCTGCTAGTCTGTATACCACCCTGAGGGTCTCCATAGTTCCTTTTCTAAGCATAGAATTCTTGGGTTGAATGTGGTAGTATGTATTTGAAATCTTGGCACGTAAGCTAAGGCAGAAGGGTCACAAGTTTGAGGCCAGCCTGAGTTACATAGTGAAACTCTGTCTAAATAAGTAAATAACTCTCAGGAAAAGGTAGGTAGGTGGCTTTCTCCTCCATGTAAAACTACTTTGTGACTACTAACAGGAGGGGAACACATGGGCTGTCCCCATGGCTGCAGTCTGCACTCAATGGAAGCACTTTCAAACCAGGCAAAACTGGATTCTAGTCTGGCTCTGCAAGACCTGGGGCAGGTTATTTGACTTTTATGGCCTCAGTTTCTTTTTCAATAAAGTAGGGTCATGATGCTTACCTCACAGGGTTGTGGGGCAGTGGGGCGGGGGGGTGTCAACTAAAATGGAACACAAAGCACTTGGCCTGTCTTTAACATGCAGTGTAGCAGTGCCTAAACATTCCAGAATGAATAAGCTTGGCGTCTTCCCTTCACCCATTCACAATCCTGCTCTCACCCGGCAGGATTGCCTTTCTTCAAGCTCATTAGGAGTAGCAGCCAAGTGGAAAGCTATTTGACCTGTGGTTGGGTTCCCCTCCCCCTTATTCTCCTGAAAGACACCACCACCACATCATATTTTCCTTTGTCCTTCAGCTCAATCTCAGCAATATTCATGCACTTATTCATGCATATTTTCTTATCCTGCCTTCTTCCCACCTCTCTCCCATCTCTTAGCTGGTAATCTCCATATCCTCCCAGTCTCTGCATTTCACTGTGGGCCGAAGAGCATCCATAGCCATGACCAGAAAAACCAAAGAGCCCAGTGCTGCCCTTGTTTCCAAGAGAAAGAGTTTGTGGGGAAATAAACAGCAGAAAGAAGCCACCACAGCCACTGCCAAAGGCCATATACGTGTCTAAATACTATCAAAATCACTCTAAAATATTCATCTGTCTTTTTCTCTTATTTATCCTTTCAAGTTACAAAGATGGAATTTGATGAGTTTTTTTTAAGTTTAAATGAATTCTTTAGCTTTTAATTTTATTGTGTGTTAAATAGGCTTTTATGGACAAATCTTTTAATTAATCACCACTTTAAATGTTTCTATTGGAAAACAAGGCTTTAAGCACCATCCAACCTAGATGGTAAGACTTTAAAATGTAACTCATTTCCAGGATGCAGCCTGCCATCATATTTCTCTGCATGTATATAGCTGCTATTAATTTTGATTTAATACAAACTCTATACATGTCTAGTCACCCTTCAGTTAATCTAATTGTTCATTCAGCAAGCGTGTAATTAACTGATCAGCTGCTACATGCTTGAGCATTGTGTTAGCTACTGAGGGAATTCAAAAGAACGTTAATGATTCCTAACGCCAGAAACATATGGCTCCCAGTCACCAGTTCGTCTTCCACGTTAACTACAACTTCCTCATTAATAAAATGGTATTTCTAAGACATCCTACCCACCTCACAAAGCAGAATAAAAGAGCCCATTGAAGTTGATATATAAATTCTAAAACAAAACATGCATTTTAATGCTCACCATAGTCACCTGTCCAGGGACTTGAAGGCCAGAGGAGCTCTTTATTCTATCTCTCTAGAACTTGNCATTCTTTCCGCTTGGAAGTCCTGGTTTTCATCAACCAGCTTGATTTCTCCTACTTCCTCAGCACAGGACTCTCATTCCACAGTTCTGGGAAGCCCACAAGCGAACTCACCTGGCAAGGTTCATCTCTTCAGCCACCTCACGGCATAGTGAGAGAGAACTAACAGTGGTCAGCCTTTATCTCCNAAGTAGCTTCATCTTCTTAAAGAGCTCAGTTTCTATAAAAAACCACTAAGGGGCCCTCTGCTCCCTTTTTTCTTTCAGGAACACACATGCTCATGGAAGCCACTACAATCCCATCATGCAGCAGCCTACACTCTTGACTGGACATGTGACCCTTCCAGCAGCCCAGCCCTTAAATGTGGGTGTAGCCCATGTGATGAGGCAGCAACCAACCAGCACCACCTCCTCCAGGAAGAGTAAGCAGCACCAGTCATCTGTGAGGTAGGTGCTGAGAGCCTTGGTGGCCAGAAACACCAGAAGATTGAAATGCTAAACACTGTTTGGAAGTAGGGATTGCTGGTGCACTACCCTAGCATGGTGCAGAGAGCAGCTCTTCCTACAAGAGCTGGGGGAACATCTTACAGTACATGCTCCAGGGTTTACTGAAAGCACTCTGTCTGGGCTCTGTGCAAATGCAACCCTGCCTCTGACTCTTCCTAGTTCCTGTCCCTCTGGCACTCTAGGGTGGAGGCCTGAAGTCATGGTGTGCCTAATATCTTGAATGCTTCAGTCTTTTTTATTAAAGGAAAAGTAATAAAGCACAGTAAGGTAGATTTTATTTGAGACCATGGGGATGGGTACAAAAGTGCTGCAGCGGAGGAAAAAGGGGGCTCAGCTCTACACATAGCACGGGGAATGAGAATTTGCAGCCAGGGAGTAATGTCTAGGTCATGTAGGGAAAACAACGAATAGGAGACAGCAGAAACTGGAGGATTGTGGCTAAACCATCCTAACAGGATTCGCTGACAGTGATTAGCTGTCATCCAAGAGACAGTGGAGGATGAGGAATAGGATCAGATATCAGGAAGATGGTAAGGGCCTCTGGCTAAAATAAACGAGCAAAGCTCTTAGCTGAAACTAGACTTTATAAAGAAGTGCTCAGGTGAGCCTATGAGGAGGTTCAAAGTCTGACTAAAGGCAGCCACACAATCTGTCATCTTTTCTGGAAACAGTGGGTCTCTGAGTTTCCATTTGAATACAAATTACCAAGATATCTTTCTCAAAAATACTAGGAAATGCACTTTGAGATTTGAGGTCAGAAATATAACTCATAACTTAAAAATAAGCTGTATAGCTAGCAAGTTAGATCTAGATCATAAAACTACAGAATTGCTCCTACATGAACACATTTGGCTGGTTACTTAAATATAACTTGGGCGACTCCCAAATGCTTAATGGTGGACTGCTAATCTTTCCCATTCCCCTGAACTCTTAAACCATCAAGATTGACACAAGGCTCCGTGTTATATGTCATTTTGATGAAGGCAAACATAGAGATAAATTAGCAGTACCAGAGACTGGCCATCCTGAGAAGGAGCCTGAAGGGAAGGTGGTAAAAAGAGTTCCACATCTGGATTGTAGGTGAAGTTTGTAACTATATATTAGTCAATAACTCACCAAACACTTCAGAAGGGAGAGTTTTAGTGTATATAGTAGCAACCATGTAGTCAGTAAACCTGACTTTTTTAAAAAGAGATTCTAGGCTCCACTCTAAAAACAAACAAGAGCGAAAACCACAACATATAGCTGGTCAAACAGATTTAGATTATGCAAATACAGAATTGCTCTCACAATGCCTCGTGATTTAGATGCACATATTTGTTTATTTGGGATGGATTGAACAAGAGAAATCAGGTACATAAAAAATCTAGTTATTCTAATTTGCTTTTCTGTTTCTGCAATAAAAACACTCTGGACAAAAACAACTTGGGAAGGAAAGAGTTTATTTCCTCTTACAGGTTATAGGCCATCATCCAGGAAAGCCAATGCTGGAACTGAAAGCAGAGACCATGAATGAACACAGCTTACTGGCTTGCTCCCAAACTCATACTTAACTACCTTTCTTTCACAGTGCAGGGCCCACCCTCATAGGGATGGTACCGCCCACAGTGAGCTGGGCTTCTTAAATCAATTAGCAATCAAGAAAGGTTCCCCACAGGCATGCCCACAGGTTTTCAGAGGTTCCTCTTCCCCAGGTGTCAAGTCTATCCATCATGCTAGTGAATTTTCTTTTCTCTCTCTTTTTTTTTTTCTTCTTCTTCATATAGGCAGATGCCAGAAGCTAGACCTGCCTTCTTTCATTCTTATTCAAAAATTAATTCAAGGGCTGACTTCCCTCAAGTTGGCATCCTTCTTCATAATCCCTTGTTAGGGTATTTCTGATAACACAAGGAAATTCTGCTTAGATCAGTGGCAGCTCCCCAGAATGTTTTTGTGTGGCAGCCCTGTGACAATATGCCAATGTCATTGGAGGCAGCAGAAAACTGCTTTGATCTCTATGCTCCATCAGGCTCAGCCTGGTGCCCTACTAGAATGCTGATCAGACAGAACTGAGCTTAGCATTCTTGTGACCACCCTGTTGAGCAGGTATAGTCAGGACCCTTGGCCCCACAACCAGTTCAGCAAATCCTTCCCTGTCTTCTCACCACACAGCTGCTTCAGGTGAACACACTGCTTATGCAGGGCAAAGTCAACATAGTGGCAGTGCAAATCATCTCTTAGATTCTTTTTGTTGTTGTTATTGTTTTTGAGACAGGGTCTCACTTTGAAGCTCTGGCNGACCCAGAACTCACTATGTAGGTGATTCCTGGATTCAGATTTACAGAGATCCACCTGCCTCTGCCTCCTGAGTGCTGGAAGATCAGTCTCCAGCAGAACTGTGAGAAACCACAGAGATGACTGTCCCCAGGTAGAAATGCAGCAGACATGCTTTTTCCTGTAGCAGTGCTGAGTAGATGTACTCTAAGTGCTGAAACTGTAAAAGCTGTAACATGCATAACAGAGTAAAAGGAACGGTCTAACCAGAAAGCCTTACTACCAGCTCCAGAGAGGACTTTACAAATGCAACTGATGCCAGCTGTGGACAAAATCAAGTTGACCTTTACTAAACTGTTTTCATTTTACTTCCATCTCTTCACTTAGAGATACTAGACTCTCTAAGGACATAGCAGGGCCAAAGATTTATTCTCTTTTTACTTTGGTCTTCACTACATAGATCCTAACCAGGATCAACAAAGGGTTTGATACAAAGAAAAGAAGGCAATTGTTCCTTAAAGTTACCAGAACTAATATAGAATTTCAGGTCAATCGATCCAAATTAAAAAGTCCCTTTTGGTGGCCTAGAGAGATGGCTCACAAGTTGAAAGCACTGACTACTCTTCTAGAGGACTCAGGTTTGATTCCCAGAACTCCTATAGCAGCTCACACCATCTGTAACTCCAGTGCCAGGGCATCTGATACCTCTTGTGAACTCCTAGGGCACCAGGCATACACATACATACATGCAGGAAAAACACTCATACACATGAAATAATAAATAAATCTTAAACTAGTAAATAAATTTAAAAGAGTTAGAACTATGCTACAATATTCGGATTTGGCTTATACATAATTTTTTTAAAGTCCCTTTTAAAGCGTACCTTCTTCCTCTTGCATTTGTCCCAGTTTTCTTTTTATTACAATTCAAATTCATTGATAAGCTTCCCATGAGGCTTAGGTCAGAATCCAAAAAGGTTTGGTTTTGTTCTGAACAGCCATAGCTTTTCCCAGAAGAGAAAGGAGGGAAACCTGAGCCAAGGGGCTGCGAGCTCACTCCATCTGAAAATGCTTGCCACACAAGCATCAAGACCTAAGTTCAGTGTCTAGACCCTGCATAAAAAGCTGAGCATGGCAGTGCACACCTATAATTCAAGTGTTGGGGGCAGGGGGCAGAGACAGGCTGATCCTGGGGAACTTGGGCAACCAGCTAAATCAGTGAGCTCTGGTCAGGGAGAGGCCTTGTCTCAAAAAACAAGATGGACAGCTCCTGAGGAACATACACCTGAGGCTGACCTCTGGCATACACACATGCACACACCCACTACTGAGGTTCTAGAAACTCTCACAGTGTCTTAGGCCAGCAGTGTGGCTCCATACTAGAGCATCTGTGAGAACCTGGATTCAGTCCCCAGCACAGAAGGGGGGCAGTGGAGCAATTAAATAATAAACCAACCATCAACAAGGAAACCAAAACCTTGTGTGGCAAACACCACTTTTTTCACCACTCCTAACATAAGACTCAGGTACCATCGAGGGGGCACTAGATGAAGGAAGCCAAAAGCTGGGGTTTATTCCTGAAGGTTACCCTGTGCAGCCATGTTGGACGGGATAGCTAAAATCCTCATCAGGACAGCTGCCTCTAGAAGACCAACTCTCAAGAACGGGTATGTGGGCCCAAACCAGAGCCCAGAGAAGGCCCGGTTGAGGTTCTAACCTGAGGTCCTATAGTGACTAACTAAAGGCCTCTAGAGATACCACATTTTCTGTTACAGATGGAGGCCAACTGGTCTGAGCTTCAGACTTTTTCTGTGGCGATTTGGTAAATCTGGTGTTTTCTGAAAATTGGGCCCCTTGGATGGAGATATGGGGACTGACTTTCCTCTGTAAGTATGTATTGTTTTGTCATTACAGAAATGTCTCCACCTGTGAGGTGACCTCTTCACAGGCTACCAGCTCCCCTCAGCGATCTAAGCGTGTCAAGGAGAACACTCCCCCACGGTGTGCCATGGTGCACAGCAGCCCAGCCTGTAGCACCTCAGTTACCTGTGGGTGGGGTGACGTGGCCTCCAGCACCACCAGGGAGCGACAGCGGCAGACGATTGTCATCCCTGACACCCCCAGCCCCACAGTCAGTGTCATCACCATCAGCAGTGACACAGATGAGGAGGAAGAACAGAAACATGCCCCCACCAGGTGAGGCTGTGCTTTCAGACTCTCAGGAGAGAGTAGAGGGCACATGCATCGTCTATATACAGCCCTTGTCTAGGGATCTTGGCCAATGCGTGAAACGTGATGATTATTCCCTGCTGATCCCTAAATTTTCATTTTGCCATGTTCTTGGATCCACAATTACTTCATGAGGGTGACAAACAAGTTTGCCATACTTGTTCAAAACCAAAATAATTTTGAGTGAGTTTGGCCTTAAAGAATAGCTACAGACTCTAAACATTTGGGAACATGAGACTATAAAAATTGGGCTCCCAATCCCAGTTTATTTTAACACTTATAAACTTAAAAAAGTGTTGCCTCAGGCTATTGAATTTATTCCCAGTTGGTCAGGATCGATCTCTAACATTGCCTTGGCTCACTCAGAATTTGAAGTAATTGTCCAATTAATCAGAAATTTCCCTGTGTCTGATTAACCCAATCCTTTAAACTGCCAATTGGCTCTTCACCCAGAGAACATTACTGTTTATTCCAAAGTAGCAATAATTCATTTTACTCTGTATGTGCTTCCTAGGTGGAAGGAAGAAATATTTCTTGTATATTTGCAAGACTGTTAACCATGGCACCAGAGCCTCTTTTCTGCACTTAGCAGCCAGACTCCAGCAACATGTGCCTTCTTGGGCTGCCAGCTCAGGTGGCCCAGATAGATGTGCACTAACCGTCTATGTCCACAGTCTCACAACCACACCCTACTGTTACCTTTACGTTAGGAACGAGGCCAGGGAAGAGGGCCTGCCACTGCAAGCCAGAAATTCCAATCATCATTGTACTTCCCACAACTGGGTACAAAGTTCCCAGTTCATAATTAGGCCCAAATTGTTGATTCCTGATTGGATATAATGCTGCTAATTATTAATCATGATGGTTTTGATTAGGTAATAAATTTTCATGCTTGAAGTCATTACAGAATGTTCAGCTAGACCAATTACAGCACTCTCATCGTAGCCGTTCCTACAGGCTGCAACCCTTCCACCTTCCAGGTGAAGTTTAATGGTCTGAGTTTTCACCAATAGGGCTAGTGTGTGTCCTTTTTTCCTGCTAAATGGCTCAGTGTGATCGTCAGTATAGTTTGACAGTACCCTGTTGTATTTCTGTTCCTGCCATTTGCTAGGTATCTGAGGGACATAAGGTTGGTGAGGCAGGCACAAGTTTTGTACTCCAGTATCACTTTACACCCCATCTCCTTGTTACAAGACTGGCCTCACTTTCCTATGTGATCATAGCCCCAAGTTGAGTCAGTGTCCATCATTCCAAGCCTGAGAATCTCAAGGGCTTGGCCTCCTTCCAGAGAGGAAGATTCTTCCTACCCAAGACTGGCCCCTGGCTTGGGGAAGCCTGTGCATATGTAGCGCTGCCTTAAGAAAAGCTGAGCAGCCTTGAGTACAGCTGGAGAAAAGCAAAAGCAATTTAAAGGCCTAGCTGTCATCTAGATTGCAGTGTCATTTTTGAAGGCTGAGATCTGAATTGACACCAACTCTAACATGAGTGCCCAGGAGAGAATTGACTAGAGGGTAGGAGGACAGGAGGACCAGTGCCATCTCTCCAGCAGCCAGAGCCAATAAGGCTGAAAGCAGAAGGCAAGTGGAACATAGAACTGTTTCCCTAGGAGGAAACATAACTGAAGTGTGGGGCAGCTTGTGAGAACTAAGATGAAAATGGCTCAGAGGCTCAAAGGTGGACAGCAGCCTATGGGTGGATGACATTGGGAGGAACAACCACAAAATGAACTCAGTGGCTTTATACAGTAGGAAATATAGGGGACTGCCAGCTTCACCAGGATAGGGAAAACACGTTAGAGATGCTCTACTGAGTGTCTGCAGACTGAAGCCACAGAGCCATGGTAAAGGGCCTCAGCTACCCACTGTGGTGACAGGGAGCTTGCAGAGGAAGATGCAGTCGTGATATTTTCTGCAGAGATAAATGACTGTTGCCTTAGAAAATGGTTCAGTACCCAAAAGGATAGGAAAAGCTACCTGAAGAAGCAGCAGCCAGTAGCGCTTACTCATAGAGAAACCAATGTGTAATTGGATCACGTAATTGTGACTATATTTAACAATGAGAAAGTAAATAGACTTAGGATACCTGTTTCTGGAAATCATAATTATCATAAAATTCAACACAGTGAATATTTACCAGCCCCATCATTGTAAGATACTATGTNTGGAACTCCAAGTGTCATACAAATAAGGGGACAGTCTCTCTTCATGAGGCTTACATGTAATAACACATGTACAAATCATTCTGACCCAAAGCAGAACATCTCCAGAGAAACCAGCCAAGCACTCAGGGGAGCTGAGGGAAGTGAATTGTAGATTTAAGTGAGGTGACTGACGTGGCAGAGCCTCAGAGGTGAGCAGACAGGAATCATCACAGGAGCAAAGCTTATCCAAGAGGATGCAGAACGTCGGAGAAAAAGGATTTGGCCATGAGAGATCGTTTGCTGAGGCATTTCCCCTTAGGTGGAGATGAAGGATTTGTCTGAAGGCTCTAAGGAGCTCAAGGAAAAGCATCCATTCTAGAAAACCCAAGAGGTTACTATGTGTACCTNAACAAGAAGGCTCTTGGCTATGGGCTCCAGAGCTGTACAGCATCCCTGTCCTCCCCATTCCAGTCTGAGTACTGGAGACATTCCGTCCCTGTATTAGTTACTTTTCTGTTGTGATAAAACACCATAGTCAAGGCAACTTAGAGAAGAAAGAGTTTATCTGGGGCTTATGGTTCTGGAGGGTTGGAATCCAGACGGCAGAGCTAAAGTAGCAGGCAGCAGGAACAGCTGAGAATTCACATCCTGAACCACAAGCAGGAGGCAGAGAGCACTAACTCTAAACCATACAGGTCTTCTGAAACCGCAGAGCCGTCTCACCTCCTAATCCTCCCCAAATAGCCACAAATTGGGGACCAGATAGTCATATGCCCAAGACTTATGGGGGACATCTCATTCAAGCCACCACAGTCCCTAATTATGGTCATCCTTGTTACCAAACTACATTTCTCCTTGGAAGTGAGCATCTTGATTGTTCTGTCTTCCTGTCTTAATTCCCTACTTGCTGCTTATCCCAAATCTAGCCTTTGTAGTTCCCAGTGTGGTCCTGAAATGCTAGTTGTTTCCCTAGCATGGCTCAGCCCCGGCACAACAGCTAGAGCCAGGGGTCAAGGACACTTACAGGGATCACAGAGCCTCACTACAGAGTGTCTTTTAGCATCAACATAAATGATAAGCCACATTTTTAGACCTTATTGACAATGTCACTCAATCTCTAAGACTAGATGACATTGCCCAGAATTGGTAAAAGAATATCAAAGGAGGATCATTATTCTTGACCACAAATATGGGCACTGTTAGTTGCCAAAGCAATGGCCAGTCTCTCACCAGTCAGGAGAACTCCACAGCATGTAGAGTCACATGGGACAAAATGAATAAACTGAGGGGAGTCATAGCAGACCTGCATACATGCTTTACCCACAGCCTTGTCACTTGTATTCCCATTCAGTAAGTGAGGAAATTAAGGCCCAAGAAAGCCTAATGACTCCGTCAAGTTAATAAAGGTTCAAGTAGAAGAATTGGGATTCATTGAGGAAGTGCTATGCCATTGAAGAAATTATATTATTAATTACTGACAAAATAACTGATTTCTTTTTAGTCACTAGTTTAGCAGTTATTGATTCTGTCCTGCCTCCTCCTGTAACTAATCCCATGATAGCATCCAATGTGTGCAGGGAGCTATGGCAGGGCCATGAGGAGTTCAGAGCACAGGTGCTAGGTAGGTACTCGTTAGAGTGCTGAGGCTGCCTCAGGAAATGGGCAGAGGTTTGCATCTTCTCGTTATTGCAGAACATTTTAATAAATGGGCAGACCACCGAAAAGCCAGTGGGCTCTATTTTTTAATGGTTCACTAATAGACTAGGCAATTTTTAACATCATGGCTGGAGACTTGGCATAAAGACAGAAAAACTAAACAATAAACATCTTTTTTCCTGTGTTTCCCAGGATTAAGTAGAATTGGTCTTATTTTAAATATTTTAAGTGTTTTTTGATGAGGGAAGCATTTGATTGTCTCTATGTCTTTTACCTGGAATCTTCTTGAACAGTGTTTACAAGGACATGTCTGTCTATCCAAATCCTCGTGCCTAACTCACCTTATGCGGAAACAGTCTTATAGAAGCCATGACATTATAAACTTCTGTCCTAAGGAAAACATTTTAAGTGTGTGATAAAAGTGATTCATTTCAGCTGATCAGCAAGAAATTTTCTGTCCAGGCTTCATTATCCCATGCCCATTCACTGAATCACTTGGATGGCCATCTCTAGTAGGAGGGTCAGGGTCACAGATCACGTCTGCATTCCACACTTCACAATGCACAAGCAGCTACATGAGGACTGTTGAGCCAACGTTGCAAACAATATCAACTCTGACTGAGTATCACCTGATGTTTTAGATATAAAAGCAATTTCTTAAGTCACTCTTAAAGTGTTTATATTTTTTTAATATTAGGGGGCTAGGGCTGTAGTTCTGTTACTTATCCAGAACGTATGAGGCTCTGAGTTCAATACCCACCCCTAAAAAAGAGTTGACCCAAGACNTTTCACTTCTTTATACTAAATTGAAAAGGTGGTAAAATTATTCCAGATAAGTCACAGTCAGAAACTTACAAACTATTGCTCAAATGACTTCTGCCTGAAAAATGAACAACATAAACATTCATTTATTATTGCCTGAGCAAAAAAGTCAACCCAAATTGGAATTTCTTTGCATTGACACCTACAACAAAGTATACTCACTGCCCTTCTATACTGGTTTGAAAAGCCCCATATAACCAGCATCAGAATGTAATCTGGGCCAGTGACTGCCAACTAGAGGGAGGGAACAAAGAAACCACACTCACAGTGTCGTGTAAGGGAACTTTGTTTTGAGCTGCAACACACCCCTAAGTTGAAAACGATTTCAGCCTTGTGGGACTCACGCCCAGCAAGGAAGGTTATATACTCTGGACATTCTCACTGCATCTTCATCACAGGGCCCTTTCAGAACAGGTCAGTGGGTGGAGCAGAGAGGCAGCACTGTGCCAACCTGTCTGTCTCCAACAGCTTATCCTAATGTTTTAGTCTACCACAGAGCCACACTAATATGTGGCAACCTCCTGGTTACTCATTACTCTACACAGATGGCGCTAGGGGCACACGAGAGGGTTGGATCCGGCCCGGCAGGGCATTCAATTGCTCAATGCATAGGCTTAATGTGCTTGGTGACCCAGGCCAGTTGAGTCAAAATGATTCAGGAAGATAGATAACTGAACTACTGGAGAAGGGGGAGGAAAGCCTACACCTTCTTCCAGGCCCATTTCTGATGTCCTACAAAGTAGTCATGTGAAGGCTGACCTTAATGTTGACACATATGAGAGTATATACATACAGCTATAAATAAGCAGATAATATCATTTGAATGGAATGTATGGACCATATTAAAGTTGCAGGGACTGGGCGATAGCTGTTAGAGAAGTGCTTGCCATGCAAGCATAAGGACCTGAGTTTGAACCCCAGAACCCACATGGAAAGTTGTGTATGGCAATGTGTGTTTTTACACCCAGCCCTGAGATTACAAAGACAGGCAGATCCTGGGACACAATTGCTGACTAACCTATCTAAACCTACTTAGCAAGTTCTTGGCCAGAGAGAAACCTTGTCTCAAAAAACAAGATAGATATCTCCTGAGGAATAACACCTGAGGTTGACCTCTAACCTCCATACCTAGGCATGCATACACAAACACATACACAAAACAGTAAACAAACAAATTTAAGGTATCTTTTCTCATGCTAATAGCTAAATTAAAAGCTACATAACATCAGGGGGAGCACTTTGGCCTGCAGGCCTTGGCTTCTTATCCTTCTCTCACTAGGGGCAGATTAAAAGTAATCCACTGTGCTGGGCGGTGGCGGCGCACGCCTTTAATCCCAGCACTGGGCAGCACTCGGGAGGCAGAGGCAGGCAGATCTCTGAGAGTTCAAGGCTAGCCTGGTCTACAGAGCGAGTTCCAGGACAGGCTCCAAAGTTACACAGAGAAACCTTGTCTCAAAAAACAAAAATAAACAAACAAACAAAAAAAGTAATGGACTATGTATTTCTGGTTGAGGGCCTTAGAACAGAAGGGGAATGGGGGCAAAGCAGTGAGGCTAGCTGAACCCTCGTGTCTAATTTTCTTGAGCTGGGAAACTCCATGCAAACCACCCCATGCCCAAGAAAACCACAGTTAACAAATGGGCCCTGGAGAAACCAGACGGGNGAGTTTGCCTCACTTTACTTTTCCAGTGTTTGTTAGAACCTCTCTGGGGAGGCAGAGGGCTATGTAACTTGGTGATTAAGACTGCAAGTGCTTTGGCCTTGGGCAAGCAAGCGACTCAAGCTTCCTTGTGTGCAATTCTTTTACCGTGTAGTCATGCTGTGAGGACTGAGAAAGTAACACACATACAGCACTTTGAATGGTGGTTGATAGATATCCAGTATATGTCACCTTATTTGGTCATCAGTGTTGTGATGGAAAAGTAGATTTGTTTTTTGTTTTTTTCACATACAGCATTTACTCTCAAGTCAAGGGAGATAAAGGAGTCATAGAAAGTTTACTGGAGGAGATGGATTTTGACCTTGGTCTTGAAGGATGAAATTGACTGAGATTAGCAAATGGAATCAGAGCCACATTCCAGACGGGATCCTACAGGGATGGGGTCAGAGGCTTGCATCTGATCCTCTGGCTGTATTTTCTCCTTTGTGGCTCATTTCTATACTTCTTAGCTCCTTATTTCCTTTCATCATTTTAAAATGATGAAAATCATCTATTGCCATGACAACACAATACAGTCNTGAGCTCTTGCTGCTTTACTTCTTATTCAGAAGTGGTGTCTGTCAAGGCCATTTGAGCAAATATTTCTCATTCCTCTCCTATCGCTGTCTCTCTCACTTCCATTAACCAGCTCAGAATGGGATTGATAAGTTGTCAATAATAATTAGAGACAATGGTAAGATAAACCTCAGTAGTATGGACATATAGGAGCCTGAAGAACTCGCAGTGGCGNTCTCAAATGTGTGCTTGGTTTTTAAAGTGGACCGTTTAGCAGCTTCCCACTGNCCTCCCATCTGGATAGTAGATTTATGTAGAGCACAGACATTTCCAGCGTAGACAAGAGTAGAAACAGAGCTATCAAACTAATTCACCTTTCCCAAACCTGTCATATATACATCCAAGAAGATGCAATATTAAGCTCTGCCGTGTGGTTTTGCTTGTTAGTCATGGGGCTTCCCAGATACAGACAAAGGGATGGGCCTCATGAAGAGTTTGGGGAGCTCTTCTCTCCCCCTCCTCCACAGATAACAAGACACTGACTCGCATGACTCACTGCCTGCCAGCTTCCTATTGTGAATCTGGCCCCTAGGTCCTCACAGGTGATCTCACAGGACTCTGCCCAGAAAGCCTTCCTTCAGAGGCAGTGTGCTAATTCATGAGGTAGTTCACTGTGCCTTCAGAAAGTTCCAGTGGCTAGAAAAAAATAGCTGCATTAAGCTAGAGATTCTTTAGAATTTTCAAATCTGAGTTAGGAATTGTCAATGGGCACAATTTGGATTGTGTTTGAGGTGAGCTGACAGTTTGGTCGCAATCAGTGTGTGCTGCTGCACTTGCTCACTTTACAAACAACTGATAGTCTGAGGAAGGGAGGCTCAGCAGAACTGGCCAGTACCGAGCTCATGTGTCAGGTCCTCTCGAGAAGGAGATTTGTCTTCTCTGGACATGAACAGTAGGCTGGATTTTATCTTGACTGTCTTTCATAATAAATCTTTGAGGGATATTCAAAATGAGCCCTTTCATACTGCAAGTAATCCCTCTCACTTCCCCTAGTAATTTCAGAGTGAGTTTGAGCTAGATGGATGGTACAGGGACAGCAGAGCCCAGAACTAGAATGCCCTTGGCAGGGATGTGTTGGGAGCCAAGCTCTATCTTTGCATGAGTCCACCATAGATCATGCCCCTGCAGCAGAACATATCCCCGTTTCAGGAAATGGCAAGAGGAGCCACTGTGTTGGGTTATTTAATCAAGTACAAGTTGATTAAATAACCCAACCCAAGCCCTATATGAGGAACAGAACAGCATGCCTCCTGCATCCCCTTGGGGAAATTGCCTGGAGTGAATGCCCAGCTCCATCCCTGGTCCTAGAAGGGACTTTGTACCTATGCAGGTAGTAAGGATACCCACAGCAACAGGACAGCAGTGTTCTGCTCAGAGACCAGTGGCTTCCTTTGACCACTCCCACCACAGAAAAGAACAGCAGGTCCTCCTTGTTCCTCAGCTTTCCACACTGCCTCCCACATCTCCATTGCTTTCTCCTGCTCTCCAGGTGCAGGGAACCTCTTCCTGGGGACTCACTTCTTTGACGGATGAGTTACTTCTGACCCCTGAGAGCTGTTGAGGCAGTGCAGCTAGAGGGCCTAAGGCTATGTCCTGTGAGTGCTTTGTTGTGGATAAGCCTGTGGGCATTTTACAATTAGAAAAATCTTTATACTATACAATTCACGCATTTACTGTGTACAGTTCACTGCGGAGATTGCAATTAGTTTTTAAATTATAGTAAAACATGAAATTTACCATTTTAACCATTTGGGGGCACCAATTGTCACCGTTATCTATTTCTAAAACTTTTCTGTCATTCCAGCCCAACATTCTATACCCATTAAATAATTTTACATTTTTCTCTGCATTTTGTATGAGTTTGCCTATTCTAGACATTTTGTGTGTTGAATCATGCAGAATTTGTTTCTGGCTTATTTTATGTGATACATTCAGGGTTCCCATCAATGTTATAGTGTATATCAGAACTTCACTCAAGGGGTTAGAGAGATAGCTGAACAGTTAAGAGCATATATTGCTCTTCAGTGGACCTATGCTCTATCCCCAGAACCTATATCAGGAGGCTCACAACCTCCTATAACCCCAGTTCAAGGGCATCCTGACACTTCTGGCTTCTTTGGGTACATGCGCATACACACAAGCACAACTAAGTACAATAAAAATATCTTTAAAAAGAAGGAGAAAGAAAAAAGAACTTCACTCAGACTTTTGACTGACTAGTAGTCCCTGGTGTGGGTGTGCCGGGTTTCACTTCTCCGCTTGTCTGTTGGCCAGTGCTTTACATTGTTCTCTCTTGGGTGTGTGAACAACACTGCTGTCAACTGCTGTTTGGGTCCCGTCTCCATTTCCTTTGATAACATGCCTAGTAGTGGAATTGCTGTGATAATTCTGTGCTGGGCTCTTTGAGATGCATGTGGACCATTACAAATGAGGAATGTGGGTCTTTATTAGTTAACGTGTACCTGGTTCTATCTGTTATTGTGAAGAGCTGCAAATATATGTGACCAGTTCATTCCTTGCCTTCTTTTGGGTTCTTAACAATTATTATCTGGAAGACTCTCGTGTGATGGTGAATGATGGATGGCTTTGTGACTCCATTATTCGAACTGGTTATTTTATTTTAAAACTTTTACTAGCCAGGTGGTGGTGGCGCACGCCTTTAATCCCAGCACTCAGGAGGCAGAGGCAGACAGATCTCTGTGAGTTCGAGGCCAGCCTGGGCTACCGAGTGAGTTCCAGGAAAGGCGCCAAAGCTACACAGAGAAACCCTGTCCCGAAAAACCAAAAAAAAAAACAAAACTTTTACTGTGTAACTTGTCGTGTTGTTACACAGCCTCCCACTAAGCTTTTCATCTTCTCAAAGATAGAGGCATGTTTCTATTTCTTGGTGCAGCTATTCCCTATGGCACTGACTGATTCCAAATTAATGACATGTCATTTCTTTCCTCTCAATCTTCTGGCTCAGCGCAGACTAGAGAAGAACTTCTTCAGCAAGCCCTTCCCTCATGAAATCTTTGTGCCTGATAAGGTTTTGTGCAGCGCTTGCTTTCCCATGTTATCTCAGGTAGCATAACTGATGAAAGTACAAGTCAAATATTCCTTGTCCAAAAGGCTTGGGACACCAGGCATGGGGCTGCACGCCCTTAAACCTAGCACTCAGGAGGCAGTCTGGACTACATAGTGGAACCCTGTCTTTACAAAAGGCTTGGGACAGGGCCTGCACAGGTCTAAGCAGATGGGGCGCCAACAGTGAGAGAGAAGTGGACTTAAGCCCCCTCCCTAACTCAGAAGCTATTTCCTATTAATAACCACTCAGAGGAAGAATTTTAGTTCACCAATGGAGTCTCGATGGCTATACAAACCACACTTATAGGGAGGTCCCATGCCCAGCGCTAGATGGCCAACACTAAACAAACTTAGTGGGCTTTTGTCTCACAGGGGTTTGTCTAGGCATTTTTTTTTTTTGCCTTGTAAGTCTTTTACTAATATATTATGGTTTCTAATTTTGTGTTTTTGTGGGATTTCTGGGGGGAGGAGCATATCTCTGCATCTATGTGTGTTTCTTGTGGAGTTTTTTTTTAGGAGAGGGAGGGGCTCTTTTTTTTTCTGCTTTGTTGTTTAGTCCTATTCTGATTTGTTTGTATGGTTTTTGTTTTTGTTTTCTAGTTGTCTAATGAGAGAGAGAAAGAAAAAGTGTGAATTTGTGTGGGTGAACTGGTGGGGGGTATCTGGAAGAAGTTGGGGGAGGAAAAACCATGATCAGGATATATTATATTAAAAAATCTATTTTCAGTAAAAATTAAAATTATTTTTTAAAAAGACTTGCGACCAAAAATGTTTCAAATTTCAAATTTTCCCATGTGCATATCCTCTAAAGGGAATTCTATACAATTATTTTTAGTATGCCAGCTTTTTGATCACAGCCTGTCATATCAGGTCAGACATGGGATTTCCCACTTGTGATACCATGTCAACACTCAAAAATTTTTAGATTTGGGAGCATTTATGATTTTCGATTAGGGAAGCTCATCCTATATAATAATAGTGATAGTTCACTTGATGAACTACTTACATATGTCATGCAGTATTATTGTCTCACCAAGTCCCAAGAACAGCTTGATACAGGTTCTGTTGTTACCCATATTATTGCTGTGCAGACAACTAAATCCCTCAGAAATTGATGCTTCCCAGGGCCCTGTCATCACCACATACTGAAGGTAAACATCTGACTGAAAGCCCATGTTCTAACCCACAACCCCGCTAGGGACCTTCTGTCCTAAACCAGAAAGAATAAGGTGTATAGTCATGAGAGGAATGGTCCGGCCCTGGCATCACTAGTGCTGGGTATCAGGAGCAGGGGCCAGGTCCCCTAGAGCCTTTACCCCACTGCCCATCCAGCCTCTGTAGGTCTACAGCCCTGCTGACCTTCTACTAGCCTTCTGCCTAGCTGCTCTGGAAAGTGCCCGTTTCCCTACTCTTCCTCAAGTGACAAAAACTCACCTTGGAAAGAGCCTGGCTCTTGACTAATACCTGATGTGGTATTAGTCAAGACTCCTGGGGTAGGAAGGTCATTGGGAACCCTATCAGATTCTATAAAAACTAGCTTTTTCTCATACCAGATTAGCTGGAAAGTGGCCATCTTGTCTAGGTAATTGTTATTTCTTAAAAATAACTGATCAGTGTACAAAAATAGATGAACATCCATTTTTAAAACCTTGCATAATATGCAATAAGTTCCACATCTGTCATCCCAGCAGCCTATCACCAAGCCACAGGCAGATGGAATCAGTTCCTAGAGGAACCACAGGAACATAAAGCTCTGTAAAAAGCAAGTGTTGGCCAAGAGCCACCCCAAGCCAGCTCTTCCCTGTTGTCAGTTAGAAAATGAAGACCTGGGCTTGGGATCTACTCCCTAGTGGCATTAGCACACAGAAGACTTGCCTTTAGTGCTCAGGACTGTAGTACTGTCTCCTGACTTTTGCCCAGAGGATGGGAACTCTGCATGAAGGCCAGGCCATCCCTAAAAACGGGTACCCAAGGGTCCTAGGTGGCCTGAACATAATCACCAAATTCAACTAAGTCTCTATTTCTCAGAATTTCTGAATGATGATGCTAAGATCTTCAGAGCCTCACTCATTCTGTCCTCCACCAGCATCCTGGATCACTAGTACCTCTTCCCTTCCTGTCTACACTCTGCCAATTCTCACAGGCCCAGAGCCCAGATTCGGGGCCATTTCCCTTCCAAGCTGGTCCTCTGCCTGCCTGGTTCATTCAGGTTATGTTTCCTTGCTCAGACAGACTCCAATTCTAGTGGTCAGAGGGGTTGCCACCAAACTCTACTGACTCTGCCACATGGGGACAGCCCAGGCCTATCTGTGATTGTCTCACTCGGTGTCAGTGTGCCTAGTACTAGGCCCAGCCCTGCTCTGCCTGCCTTCCCATGTACTCTGGTACTGGTTGTCTCACCTCACAGCCAGCCCATAGTTCTAACTTCTCCCTTTAACTTTGCAGCACGGTCTCCAAGCAAAGAAAAAACGTCATCAGCTGTGTCACAGTCCATGATTCCCCCTACTCCGACTCCTCCAGCAACACCAGCCCCTACTCGGTGCAGCAGCGAACAGGGCACAACGGCACCAACACCTTGGACACTAAGGGGGGCCTAGAGAATCACTGTACTGGCAACCCCCGCACCATCATCGTACCCCCACTGAAGACGCAGGCCAGTGAAGTGTTGGTAGAATGTGACAGCCTAGGGCCAGGTAACCTGGGACCACAGCAAGCCCATAGCATTTCTCTGCTTTTCTTGTTTTCTGCTATTACAGATGCTGGTACTAGTGAAACAGAAAGTACCTAATTATTTCAGATCATCTATGTTGCACAGAAGGTTCTGTTCAAGCAGCCACAGTGGGATTCTGCCTGTATCATAGAATATCATCATATTCTGTAGAGAACATTTTCCTTTTGAAATTCTGAAAGTATGGCTATCCTCATGGTGGCTCTGCTTCTGTCATTTCCTATCAACTGGTTTGGGCATTCCTGACATCTTTCTAGGGCCCACTGNTAGAGCAGGTATCCTGTGGAGGAAGCACTTCCTCTGAGTTGCCATATGGGGGTCATGGACCTTTATCAGGACTTTTTCTTGGCTACAGAGATGTGAGCTGAGTGCATTTCTCTCAGCTTTGTGTAAAGAACTAACATTCTATGAGGCTTATTCTGAAAACTGAGCCCTAGCAGGAAGCTGGTGAGCTGAGCCTTCAGAATCAGCACAGTTGCTCATCAAGGTCTTACTCAGCAACAGTCTTCAGTAGTTCCTTCACTCAGGCTCACATAGGACTGGAAGACTAAGCCAAAAGAGTCTGCATGTCCTGCCACATGCTATCATCAACCACAGTCAGGCCAGGGAACATCTTCATGTCAGGAAGGGACACACTGTCAAGCTTTGTCTAAACATGAGAAGCTATTGTATTGTTCCTTGGTGGAGACCTCCTGTCTCCTGACATGCGAACAGGAGACACCTACCCTGGAAGATAAGGATTCTTTGCTGGTTACAACATTGCCAAGCCTAGAAGATAGAGGCTGCTGAGGTACTGCCACTCGAGGTGCAGAGTAGAATTCAAGATGAGATCTCTAGTGACTTTTCCAGTCCCCTGGTGCAGCTAGCCTGCAGTACTTTCCCAGTACGCACAACCCCCTTTTTCACACCAAGAACTCTGCCTGAAAGGAGAAAAAAGCCAAGCTGACTCACCTTCTGACTAGAGGTGACCCATGTGTGGTATGCTCACAGGCCTCCTTGCCAAGCACTCTCCATGACCGTGACTTTAAAGGTCCCCAGCTACCTTCTTCAGAAGACAGGCTCATTAAATACATCTGCCTGGCACCCTGCCCCTGCTGCTCATTTTTATATCCTAGCTGCTCCCACAGTCTGTGGAGTTGATGCTAGTTACGGTGTCAATGCTCTAGGGGTGAGAAGTAGAGTGTGGGGCCCACAGTGCCCTGGCTAAGAAATAACATGAGGCTGCTGAGCTGCTTGGTAAGGGGGATGTGCATACAGAATGAACCCCACAAGGACTCTCTAATATAACTAGTCTTCATAGTAACTCTACAGCTACTATGATTTCCAATCAAAGGAACTGCAAGAGCACAGAGGTTCTCAGACGAGCCCAGGGCCATGCAGCTGGCCTCTCAGGATCTGCTGCTGGAGCTTACCTGTGCTCTAAGCACATTTGCGCGCACACACTGCTTGAATGAGCATCTATTCCCTCACAGCCACGGAATCTACATTAGGATAGTGATGGCTCCTGCCACCTCATTCACCTCTGCAAAGGAAATGACTACCTGAATCTCTTGACTCCTTCAGGACTTTCCTGCATTCAGGGCTCTTCCACTCTGACAGCTTGGTCAGCTCTGACCCAGTCCCCTCATCTTGTCACCACAATAAAGGTGACAAGTGGAACACCGGGTTCCTCCTAACATTGACATTTAGCAGACCCAAGCTGGAGATCCCTTGAACTAATTGATTGGACCGCTAACATAACCCTACAAAGTTTCCAGGATGCTGAACTAGAGCAGAGATCTGCTCATGATCTCTCACCAGCAGGGAGGAGCTCAATTCCAGCACACAAGCTCCTGGTGCCTGGAGAGAAAAGGAAGCTCTGGTGACAGCCAAGGCATGCAGCTTTGTTTGACCCCATAGCTAGTCCTCAAAGACCCAGGTTTGGGCTGGGCTTTGAGAATCTCACTGGCTTAGCTTGGGCACTGAGTCCTAAATGTTGTCTGCTCTGCAAGCGCCTGGCTGCCTCTGGATTCCTGGGAAGCGCAGTACACCAAGGCTCAGGCACCTCCTGAGGGACTTTGATGCAGTGGGTAGGTGTGCCAGTGCACAGATTTAGGGACCTCTTTCTGGGAACCACCATCTCCCTCCCAGCAAATCAGATCTTCCTTTAGTTGAGGCTAGGAGTCTCTTGAGAGGTAGGATGGTCCCTCTGCCTTCTGCATATGCCACGATCTGTTATCCCCAGGTTTCCGGTTTCCCTTTGACCTTCTCCTGGAGCCAATGCCTTTGATGGAACTCTTCCCCCATCATTAGAGGTTCACAATGCTGACTTTATTGCCCTGGAATTTGTCAAAAAGTTGATGCAGCCCGAGTCATTCAAAGGCCCCATCTTTTATTATACATGTTCTTTAATGTATAGTGCCATCTGTCCTAAGAAGGAGATAGAGACCTACCTGTATTTTAGTCGATTCCAGAAACTTGGTGAAGGAAATGAATCATTAACTACAAGACACAATGTGAGCGTGCTCAGATATACTTGGACTGGTGGAGATGAGGAGGTTTACTGCCCCTCTCTCTCTTAAAGCATGCTCTCTCTCCCGTTGGGCAAAGCCCTCCTCAGGCTTGTTTAAGAAAGTCTGCACCTGTCTCATGCAGCTCATGTCCCAACTGGCACTACGTTCCCGCCTGGACTGGCACTTGGTTGGCCTGGGNCAGTGGGAGGCAGGCAGTCCTTCAACCTGCCATTTTCTTCTCAACTAATTCTTCTTTGTTCTTTAGCTTTTAAGGAGTACAATTAATATGTTCACTGTGGCTTTTAAACCATACAACACCAATAGTACAATGCATAGGCTTCTTTTGTTCCTGCAGGTATTCAAATAGAACACAGAGGAGGTGTCTGGGACCTTCTCCCACCCATGTTTGCCCAGGCTCTTGTGCAGATTTACACAAGACATGCAGTATCCCCTCATAACTGTGTGTCTGCTTGTTGTTTGCCTATTGTTGGCTGTTGGGTATTGTTCAATAAAGAGGCTATAGCTGAGCCAGGTGTGGTGATGCACATCTATAATACCAGTGCAAAAGAAGCACAGACAGGAAGATTGCCAGTTTGAGGGCAGCCTGGGTTACATAATGAGACCCTATCAAAAATAAAAGGGGAGAGGAGAGGGTTATGACCTGTCCATTTAGGTGCTCTTCTTTGCAAAGCATCACTTACTTTATTCAGGGGGTGAAGGTCTCCCCCCTGCCCAGCTAGACAGTTCAGGCCTATTCTGCCCAACCATTAGCACCTCCCTGCATCCCCTGCCTCTGCCTCTTGCTTTTATGTTCCATGATGCCTCCTGATTACCACTCTCACCTCACTTGTTCCTGGGTGGTACATGGTCACAGAGCCTGGCAGACAGCATGTGCTTAGAACATATTGGCTAGGTTAAAACGGCAGGCTCTAATAAAGCTCTGGGCTCCCTTAGTCAGGACTTAGAGCCATCTAATATGGGTATTGTCTTTCTCAGTCTCCTACCCACTAAGGCTGTGGTCTTCCCACCCAGCAGCAACATCCAGAATGTACTAGAATGCAGACTCTCATGCTATCCCCAGCTGCAAGGCTGGACTCACATTGACCCAAGTATAGAGCTATATCCTGGCTGGGCAGAGTCTCTACATTGTCAGTAACACAGGAGCAGTTAATGTCAGCCGCATTCAGTTCTCAGACCATTCCCTGGGAAAGCTAGTCTCATCCTGCCTTGAGTCAGGAGAACTGCAGGGTTATTGTGGCTTCTGCTGTTACCCTAGTTGTTTGTTAGGGCCAGCCATTGGCATGATCACATCTGATCTTCTTGGCTACTCAGGAGGGAACCAGGCAAGCCTCCTTCCTTCCACAGACCTCCCAGGTATTGCTATACACTTTCCCTGGAGGACCAGTGTGGGACCCAGCTTGGACCTGTGCCTTTACCCTTGATTTTGTTACTCCTATGTCTCTCATTTGCAGCTCCAATACACCATGTAGCCAAGGGCTAGAGCCCAGCTGCCCCTCCAGAGTCAATGTAAATGCCTGACCAGGTCCAGGGACTGAGTGGTTTATGCCTGGGCAGTCTCAGGAACATGTCCTTCCTAAAAGGCTGCTGTTTACAAGGGGAGGGAGCACGTCTGCTAGACAGCAAGGACATGCCACTGACCTATGACCTGTTCATCCTCCCGCAGCAGTCAGTGCTAGTCACCATTCATCCTCCTTCAAGTCCAAGTCCTCCAGCACCGTGACCTCCACCAGTGGCCACTCTTCAGGGAGCTCATCAGGAGCCATCGCCTACCGGCAGCAGCGGCCAGGCCCCCATTTCCAGCAGCAGCAGCCCCTCAATCTCAGCCAGGTAAACCCCAGCAGCCACAATAGGGTGGCCTGAGGGGCCTTGATGGCTTATTCCTATGCTAGACCAACCCTGGAAAAAGTGGTATCACTGGTTCACAAAGAGCCAGCCCAAAGCAAAGTGATAGAATAGTTAGTGACCTGCTGTCAGAGGACCACATGGGTCCAACGAAGAGTGGGCATAGTGTCCTGCCATTGCTTTGGGTCAGCAGGCTAGCCTCACTACAGGGGGTTCTCATGATCAGCGCCCAGCCCCATGGAGAGAGTACCCTAGGTCTTGCACACANGCCNCAGTGATCTGGGCTCCCTACAGGAGAGAGGACTCTTTGCTTGGACTGGTTCTGGAAGTCCCCAGTTTTAGATTTCACAACATGTGGGAAAGCAGTCACTACTCAGAGAAGGATCACTTCAGCAGAGCATCCCACTGGCTTTGCTCCAGACTGGCTGAATATCACCCTAGTCTGGTGACTAGCCAGTCAGATATTACGCACTCTGCTTTTGAAAGGAAGGAGGTATGTGTGGTCACTCTTGCTTCCCATTCTGTCCCTCTCCTTTCCCTCCTCCCCCTAACACAGTCCCTCTGCTACTTTTCCTTCTCAGGCTCAACAGCACATGGCTGCAGACCGCACTGGGAGTCACCGTCGACAGCAGGCCTACATCACTCCTACCATGGCCCAGGCTCCATACACCTTCCCGCACAACAGCCCCAGCCATGGCACTGTACACCCCCACCTGGCTGCAGCTGCCCACCTTCCCACCCAGCCTCACCTCTACACCTATACAGCGCCCACAGCCCTAGGCTCCACTGGCACCGTAGCCCACCTGGTGGCATCCCAAGGCTCGGCACGCCACACTGTGCAGCACACTGCCTATCCGGCCAGCATCGTCCACCAAGTCCCCGTGAGCATGGGGCCCCGGGTCCTACCCTCACCGACCATCCACCCCAGTCAGTATCCTGCCCAGTTTGCCCATCAGACCTATATCAGCGCCTCGCCAGCCTCCACCGTCTACACTGGATACCCACTGAGTCCTGCCAAGGTCAACCAATACCCTTACATATAAACACTGGAGGGGGCCCGCAGGGAGAGGGGTGGAGGAGCTCCCAACAGACCTGGGGAGCTGGGGGTTTATACTGCAGGCGCCGCAAATGGGGCAGGGAGGGGGGACAGTTGGGACACAAGTGAAACTTGAACTAGAAGTGGGAGGACTTAGAGCAGAGAAGAGGACATTTTAAAGGAAGGGATTAAGGAGTGGGAAATCTATGCTTTTTATTTTAAAAAAGAAAAAGAAAAAAAAAGAAAAAGAAAAATGTTAGTAACAAAAGAGGAAAAAAGAAAAAAACACAGCTCACAAACCCATTCTGCACCAAACTGGAAAGGAAAAGAAGAGCTACAGGAAGATTCTGGAAGCAAGGGGCCCCAGTTTTTGAAGAACTTTATGAACTTTTTAAAGATTATTTTCATATGGCAGCAAGTGACATTGAAGAATTTGCTGTCAGGGACACCTGATATGGAAATCCAATAGATTTTTAATTAATTGAACATGAAAATTAGGGATTTTTCCAGAACTCCAAAAGAGTCAACACCCCTTTCAAATGTCAGGCCATGGCCTGGGGAGGCTCATATTTGGGGGTTGGTCTGGGGTTGACAAAGCCCAGTTCTGGCTCATTTGTCAGGAATTGTGGGGTCAGCCAGACTGATGGAAGACCCCTCAGGAGAGGGCTGGGTTTCCTCTTTTGGGGCATTCTGGATAAATCTCTAAGCAATGTTATTCCTCAGATGTCATTAATAATGTGTGTTGCAGTCTTTAATTTTTTTCTTTTCTGAGATTTTTTTCTCTTTGAATCAACCCTAGTCGTGTAGCATAGGGCTAGTGGTCGTCGCAGACACCCTAGTAGAATGTAGCACTCTGCGCCCTTGTTCCCTACCTTGTGTTCAACTCCAGTGATACCAATAGACTATTCCTCAATATAATTGCACAAAAAAGTGATATAACATAGGCATGGAACCAATGTGGTGGTCTAGGTGAACGAGTGAGTGTGCATGAGTGTGCACGTGTGGGTGTGAGCAGGGCTGCCACCCTCCCTGTGTGTCCCTTGGCACCGCCGTCACAGCCCTTGCAGTCTTGATTTTACATCATTCCCTCCTAGTGCCTTAACGACCGACAGACAGACAGACACGGTGAAGGGTTTACTTCCACTGGTACTCCAAGAAACTGGCTGGGGCTGGTCAGATATGTTCTCAGCTCTTGTGTTAAGCTGTTAGAGTATTTTACTTGGGTCTTTTTGTTTTTGTATCATTTTAATGTCATGTGGATTGTCTTTCCTGGGCTCATTGTGAGCAGAAGGATTTCAAAGAAGCTTGCATAACTAAAAGAGGAGAATCATAGATCTCAAGAGGGATGTGGGAGCCAGGTGAGGGCACACTGGTGACAGCTGGTTCTTTTGCTAAGTTTTACTCTGAGGGCAGAGGTCCAGAGAGATTCCCTACAGTGCCCTAGCTCTGCCACATATGGCGTGAGGGGGTCTTAGGAATGTCAGCTTTGCCAGGCAGCTGCCTCAGCCTCCAAGCCCACCACCTCCTTCCTGGAACCATATGGGGAAAAGCAGGAGACCTGTTCCCATATCTGGTTACCTCCCTAGTCCCTCCCTCCCACAAGAAGCCTGGTAGTCTCAGACACACCAACATATCTCTCCACCAGCTCCAGGGGCTACAGTCAGGCTCCTAGTGTGGCCAGCTCTCCCCTGTAGACCTCCACTGGTAAGTTTGCTGTTGCTTCTTTCCTGAAATTATCCTAGGCCTCCCAGGACACTTTGATCTCTGCCTTTAAGAGAGATACAGCAGGCAGAGGGGCTGAAGGGACACTTGGGAAAACACTCCCACGGACAATTAAGCCTCCAAAGAAATCTGCCCTGCACCCTCTTTGTACCTTTGCTACATTCTGGACGTTTTCTCCAGCTTTGACCAGTGAGGTAGGTAGGAATTTTGTATTCCTACTGAGAAACTCTGAAGCCATGGAAGTTGGAGACCAGTCAGGTCCAGGATGGGACATCATAGCATCGTATGGATTGTTTAATCCTGGTGTGAGTCCTAGCTGGCCTCTAATCCACATCTTCAAGTAAAAGGTCTCTGGTCCAGCCTCCCCAGTCTCCCTCCCTGTCTTCCTTCTGCAGGCCCTGAGCAATCTACTGTGAAAGGCTTTCCTCATGATACCTGCCCTCCTTCAGTAACGAAGCTTACTTAGCTTTTAGCTGTGAAAAACTCTGGAAACTTCCCCATCAATCAATCAATTCTTATAAAGTTCCCGAACTGGATATGTCTTAGTGCACCTTGGGCCAAAAAGAAGAGATGCTAGAGCCTGGCAAGGCCTGACCCACCTCCAGCCAGGGACTTGATGGAAAAATAATGAATGGAACAGGCCTGTAGTAGGGGGCCGCATCCTTCTAATCCTAGTCAGAACCACTTTAGCCCAAGACTGGCTTTAGCTGGAAGTGAGACAACAGGAAAAGTCAGTTCAAAGAGGGTGGGGAGCAAAGCTTTGGGAGAAGCCCTGAGCCAGAGGCTCCTAGAGCCTCACCAGCGTGGAGCTCCAGCTGTCGTATAGTTTCCAGCAGCCAGATGGCAGCAGTTTCCTGTGGGACCTTCTCATACTAAGTCACCAGGCAGCTAGACCTGACTGAAAGTGGGCCTGGGTTTGCCTTGCTGTGTGGCAGCATCTGGAGGGCCAGCGCGGTCTGGAGCTGGTCTCCTAGGGGAGGGATGACCGTCCTTCCATCTCTTCTCGTCTGCTTACATTGAAGCTTCTCACTGTCCCCCCCATTGTGTCCTTCCCCTTCCCAGATCAAGAACCAACGTTCCTTGCTGCTCATAAAGTTAGTATTATTGTACTGATTATTTGTGTTATTGCCACTGTAATTATACTCATTATCACCTTGTTGCTATTTTAGTCAGGGTTTAAAGTAGACATTTATTCCAAGTATCTGTGTTTTCTTCGTAATATTTAAATTTATTTTATTATAGCTGTGAGTACAGGAGTAGACTGGAGGGACATACAGATGTCCAATCTTGTCAGAGGAAAAGAAAGAAAACAGAAGGAAAGGCCCGGGAATTAGGACATGTTTCTGTCATCTCTGCCCATAAAGAGCTGCGAGGAAGGCCTGCTGCAAAGCAGAGATTCGGATACACTGGGCTCTTCTCTGCGTGGCCCAGCGTACACAGCCACATACACGGGGCAATGTCTGTTGGCCCTTTTGGCAGCTTCTCCCATATTCTCTGTGCTTTCCTCCATGTTGAACTACTGACCAGATTTTAGCCTGCCTCACATCTGACATTTAGCATAAAAAGGCCCTCTGTCACAGCTGCCCTAGACCCCTTCTCTTCCCTTCAGTCTTTCCTGTCAGCACACTTGTAGTGTGGCTCATCTCCCTCAATGCAGAGACAGTGGTCCCACCCAAAAGCCATTAGGTATAGTGAGGGTGATGGGCAACTGGTGCCTCCTCCTGCTCAGTTACCACCCTTCCCATTTCCCTAGTCTGCTTCTTCCCCAGACATCCTCCCAACACACAATTCTAGGGAGCCAAGTAAAGGAATGGAACACAAGAGAGCCCCATGCAAAGTCCAGCAGCTGTTCAGATACTGCAGGATCCCTTCCAAATCACTGGCAAGTGAAGGGCACAGTGGGACTTGTAGCTGCCTCCTTCCCGGGCTCTGGTTTATGCCCTTCAGTGCCCGAATTGTGGTGATGGGTGTGTACACATTACCCATCATCACTCAGAAACAACCAGGCCCCTGGTGAAGGAAGGACTGAAGCACTAGCTTCCCCAGACAGAAGACAGCCACTGTGTAAACCTTCATCCCACTCCTCCCTTGATTACAAGTCCATGTACAGAGCTGATACAGCAGGAGCCACAGAAGACCCCCCCCCAGTTAGTATCCTTGCCCAAGTTCTTTCTAAGGTGCTCAGCACCGCACCCCTTTGGCAAAGAAGATGGAGAAAGGCTGCTGGCCTTGGGACTCTGTACGCTCTCAGTGGAAGGAGGCTCACTTAGTCCTTAACAGACCGTGTGTCCCTGGTACACCCTCTGGGCCTCTCTAATGAAGACACACTGCTCAGCATGAGGAAGATGAGAAGGAAACAGGTCTGTGGCACCTCGTGACCCCCAGGTCAGCAGACTCCACTGCTCNCTGGGTTTTTACTGACCTTCTGGGCCTTGGCACCCAGGTCCCTGTGTTAGTATGTCGGGGTGATGTTTTAGGAAAGCAGATGAGCAGGCCAGTGGGTAGGCAAGGCTGGTGTTAGTGTCAGTTAACCCTGTGAAGTGGATGTGGTTGATGTGATTCAGAGGAAAGGGGGTGCGGTGGCCCAGTGTCCCCTGAACTGTATTCAAGTTTCTCTCCTTCCTGGTGGAAAAGTTGTTTTCTGCTATACAAGCCAACTTGGCTTTGTTCTCTTTGCCTCTGAGGACTGGAACTGACCGACCACAGTGTGGAGCAGGTCAGGAAGGGAGGCCAGCACAGCAGAGAGGACCTCCCTGGACGAGGTCTCGGGAGTTGCAAACACTCATTTTTGAACAGTGTGGTGGAGGTGGGCTGGGTGATCGTAGTGAGTGGAGTTAATGTGGAGGAGGCTTAAGGAAGTGTCACTGTGGTTCACGGTAGTAGGAGGCTTACGGAAGTGTCACTGTGGTTCACGGTAGTAAGGGTGATGGGTCCCCACTCTGCCCCTCCCTCCTCCAGGGCAGGGTAGGATGTGGGCATGACTCTTGCTGGCCTGCCAAATAGCTGTGAGGACAGAAAACAGAAGAAAATTGCTTGGTGCCCTCAGCTAGCAGACAGAGTTCCATGAGAGGCAAGGTCTCCTTCCATGGCCCAGCCTGAGACCGCACAACTCCCCAGCCAGCCACTGCACCACAGCACATTCCGGCCCAGGGGCTCACAGGCTTTGCTCCTCACTCCTGTTTTTCCCTCTTGTGTGCTTTACAGATTCTGATGGGGAAGCCTCAAAATTAAGCAGGCCAGAGATGTCTTTACCAAATTAGAATGAAAGTAAAACTGTCCGTTTCCATAGCCAAAGAACCTTCCCAAAGACCCCTCTAGAGAAGGACAACTGTCATTCCTGTTCCTTTCTGGGCAATACTGACTTCAATGATGCAATTCCACTTATTATCTTCTCTCTTTCCTGCCTCCTGTTTTTATTTCACTGCATTTGTTTCAAAACCACTCATCTATAAAGAGGAGTGAGTAATAGTCCTAAATGCTGCTGCTCCTGAGGAACCGAAGCCCCTACAGTGCTCCTTTGTGTTTAATTGATCTCGTGCTACAGTGGGGGGGCTAGAAAACCAGCAAGCAGACCTTCCCTGGTGACCCACACTGCATCCCAGGCTTAGGCAGTATCTGTCCACTTCCTGGTCTCTACAAGCAGTACTCAGACAAATCCATCAGGCCACTAGAGAACCAAAGAGGACAAAATGAGGCTTACTTAATTGCAAAAGAAACCTCATGAACACTTTGGCACTATGGCTCACTCTCGTGACAACTGAGGAAAGATTTCGTGAGTCTTTAGGGCAGCTCATGAGAGGGCTCCAGGCAGTCCCAGAGTCGCCAGAAAAGAGATCCTGGAGGCTCCCTGTCACAGACCATCCCCCCACCCCCAATCCTTTCAGGGTCTCACATCTCAGACCCATGCAGGAGAACATTACGCTTACTGCCTCTTGCTGTACATTAGTAGTATCCCTCATGTAAGGACTCCCCAACATTTATTGAGCGTTCACAGTATGCCAAGGCCTTTCTGAGCATCCTCTCACAGACCCATCACGGCCACCCACCCCTGGCAAGAGTCAACACCCCCCATTTGACAGATGGAAAAGCTGGCCCTCTGAGAAAGTGGCATGTGTGAAAGAAAAAATATAATACATTTCAGAATCCCCAAGTTTTTAATCCTAGTTTTTGTTAACCAGGACTTTACTGCTGTGAAATTTCGTTTCCCTGTTTAACTAACTGCAATGAGTAGCCTATCTCTAATGAGCCATTCAGCTCCCATTCCCTGTGTGCCAAACACTGTGCTAAGAATTGCTGAATGAACCCCATGACACCAGCCATGTCAGTACCCGTATCTTAAAGAGCCTGGGACCTGCCCAGGCCACCCAGCTCGTGAGGAGGGAACCAAGGGCTTGACTTCCTATCTGCTTGGCTCTAGAACTGAGCTCACAGACACCAGCCTCAGCTGCTTCCCTGTGTAGCAAGGACAGTCCTTTGCAGAATGCCATGGCCTGTCTTCCCTGTGTGACTGTGGACTTGAGCGGGTCTGTGCAAAGAGGGTTCCTGGATTGGATGCAGGTGGAAGAGGAGGAGTTGGACTTTAAGAAAATTCTGGGGAAGTTTCTCTGGATTCCTACAATTCCTTTCTGGTTTCTTTCCAGCAACTAGCTTTAGTCACGCTGCTGCAGCTCTTCTGAGAGTGAAGGGAAAGTGTTCTTTTCTTTGAAAAAATAAATACATAAGATGATTTTTCTTGCTTATAGTTAATCCTAGAAAGGCAATACTAAAAGTATATATTTTTTTCCAAAATGCTATTTTTTACTGTACTTGATAAATGTCTTGACAGCTCTGATCTCTGTACTAGACCCACTCTTCAGTTCTGAACAGAACCAGGAGCCAGGTTCACACCAAATTTGTAAATACCATCTGGGTCTGTGTCCAGGAACTTTTTTTTTCTATGAAGAAACAAAAAAACAAAAACAAAAACAAAAACAAAAAAACAAAAAAAAAAAAGAGGAGGGGGAAGACGAAGGCAAGTTGGGAAGAACAAAATTGAGTTTTCTTACAAGAGACACCCTTCTCAGAGAGACGGACAAAGCAGAGGGGAGTGAAGCAGCCTAGCCAGGAAGTGAGAAAGAGGCTCCTCTGCTGCTGTGAGGTTGGAGCGCTACAGCCACAGTTCAGTTCACTTGAGAGATGACAAATGTCTAGACGTGCTTTAGGACTCGATTTTAACTTCTTAAAGACTCTTATCATGCACTATAAGTATCTGCTCAGTTGTTTTGGTTAAGTTTCTTGTTTCTCTTTTCTTTTAAAAATGTCTTTACTGACTGGCTCCAGGCTTGTTTGCCTAACTTCTTAGGTCGTTTACACAAGTTCTAAATTCTTCTAGAACTTTAACTCTATTGGAAGAAACCCAACTAGTGCAGATCTGAGATCCTGGTTGGTGTCAGTAGGTGTTCTGGAACTCCGGCAGAGCACCTGGCAATGTTTTCAGAAGGTTTTAGATATATTATCTTACACAAACTGTGACCTAATGGCAATAATTACCTCAAATGTGGGCATTCGTCCTGGTTTTAGCCTTTTTTGAAATCATGTAGCCAGCTTGATCTTGTGATTTAAAAGACTATGAATTCTCTGTGGGCTGAAAGTAAGGATTAATGTGTACCCTGGTCACTGTTGCCGAAGTGAATTCTGAGAATAGCTCATCGTTATACCAGAAGTGAAACCAAGGAAGAGATGATTCTTTGTGTCATAATCAATGTGATGTCCAAGTGCACGGGGAGCATGTTTCTTGCTACAGTAACATGCCCTTTGCTTTCTCCAGTATCAAGTAAACTACACAATTGACAGTGGCTATTCAAGCATACTTCTGGCTACATTTTATAGTTAAAGTATTTTATAGTTTACATTGAACCTGGTACTTTTTACAAGAAAATTGTTTATAACTGACATCTTCAACCACAGCGATTGATTGACTCTTGTGTTAGAAGCTGTGTCTCCCCAAGGCAGGCATGTTCCACTTACACTGTTCTGTAGCCCACTATGCGCATTTCCTTTATTGTTGCTTTCCAGTGAACCTGAGAGAATGTGAAAGAAAGTCTAGAGGGAATGGGAGGGGTGAGTCCCGAACCTGGGCCAGACGCAGAGGCCCGTGCCATGTTGTATTGGACACTTGTTGTCAAGGCCTTCTTGACAGCACTGAGGGGGCAGTGAGAAGTGATATCTGCTTCATCACTTTTGTCTTGATTTGAAAGCTTCCTTTGTGACTAGATCACTCACTTGGCAGTAGAGACGCTGGTTCTCAGCAGCTCTGAAGGTATGGCTGCTGTTTCTGGGTCCCCAGTGAACCCTTGGTCAGCATTTTGAGAGGGAGAACCATACTCCTATGCGATATTCACTGGCTGGGTTTTCCACATATCATTGTTTAGTCTTTTTTTTTTTTTCTTTAAAATAAAACCTATGTAAAATGATGTGTTCTTTAATCTACCCATTGTCTGGCTAAGCTGTGAAACCCAGTTCAGAGGCCTCTGCTGACAGATGCAGGTGCTTCTGAGCCGAAGGAGCTGGGGGTGGGCAGCGTGGAAGCTGGGTCTGTGGAAACTGCAGAAGGGATTTACAGAGAAAAGCGTGGGCACCACTGGTAGGCAGGAGAAGATAAGAAATGTCAATTTCCTTGACAGTTTTGTTGGGTTTGGGGTTTTGGGGTGTTTTATTTTTGTTTTGTTGTATTGTGTCTTTAAGACAGGGTCTCACGATGTAGCCCTGGCTGCTCTGGAACTCACTATGTGGACTGGGTTTTGATTTTTCTTGTGCCACCACTGAACTGTGGAAGACCCATGGTGATCTATGGTGTGATGTGACCATTCCTCTAGCAGACGCCTTGAGAGCTGCGGCACATGGTACCAGNGTACCAGGGACTATTCACCTCTTGTTTGTTTTGCACCTGTGGCCAGTGCTGACAGCATGCTCTTGTGAGCTCTGCTAGAATGTCCTTGTAGAATGTTCTTCATCTCACCC
>LZPO01027383.1:771063-787071 GCA_001675575.1 Neotoma lepida | reverse complement strand
CCCAGTGACTGGGCAAAACCCAAACTTATTTTATGCTACAGTCATCCTAGGGTCCTTCCTGCTAGGTTTAGCTCCAGTTCTTACTGTGATCAGTGTTTAAAATGGCCCTCTACTGTTTGTTAATGGGTTTCTAAAGGGATGGAGAGTGAAACCTGTATTCAGTCAGTGGTCCCCACCTGTGAGACCCACAAACATTTTGGAATTATTCCTTTGAGCAAGGTCTATGCACCATCAGAAATTCACTGGGCTCCACAGAGGTCTCCACTGGCCTGGACNAGGGGTTTNTGTTGGATCTCTCCAGGAACTAAGCTGGATTCCTCAGGAGGTCAACTCTGAGCTCCACTGGAGCCTATGCTGGGTTCCTCTAGAACAGTGGCTCTCCACCTGTGGGTTGAGACCCCTGGGGGGGTCAAATGACCCTTTCACAGGGGTCGCCTAAGACCATCAGAAAACACAGATATTTACATTATGATTCATAACAGTAGCAAAATGCAGTTATGAAGTAGTGACGAAAATAATTTTATGATCCGGGTGATGGTGGCGCANGCCTTTAATCCTAGCACTCAGGAAGCAGAAGCAGGCAGATCTCTGTGAGTTCGAGGCCAGCCTGGTCTACAGAGATAGTTTTAAGATAGCCTGGGCTACACAAAGAAGCCTTGTCTAAAAAAACAAAATAATAATAATAACAATAATTTTATCGTCGGGGTCACCACAACATGAGGAACTGTATCAAAGGGTCACAGCATTAGGAAAGTTGAGAACCATTGCTCTAGAGACTTAACCTTGGGCTGTTCCAAGGGTCTATGTTGTATTCCTCCACAGTTCTACACTGGGCTATCCCAGGGTCCAACAGTAGTTTCCTCCAGGGCTATATGCTTGTCTCTTCCAGGGGTCTACACTGGGCTCCACCAATGGAGTCTACACTAAGATCTTCCAGGGGTCTACACTGGGCTCAGTTAGAGACCTATGCTGGGCTCTATCAGGGGTCTACATTATATTCCCCCTGGAGTCTATGCTGGGATCCACTATATGCCTACACTAAGCTCCTCCAAGGGTCTACACTAAGCTCCTCCAGGGGTCTCTACTGGGTTTAGAGGCCTATGCTGGGCTCCATCAGGNGACTACACTGGGTTCCTCCAGAAGTCTATGCTGGGTTTCTCTGGNGGACTAAGCTACATTTCTCAGGGGGTCTATGTTGAGTTCTACTGGGGTCTACATTGGGTTNCTCCAGGGGACTACACTGGGTTCTTCCAGGGGTCTATGCTAAGGTTCTCCACTGGGGCCCTTCAGGGGTCTATGCTGGGGTTCTGCTGCAGTCTGCACTGGATTCCTTGAGGGGTCTACACTGAGTTCCTGTAGAGGTCTACCCTGAGCTACACCTAAAAATGCCTGCAACCACCAGTGTTGTAGAATATTAGTTTAAGATGTGTTACATTTGTTTATGCTGTGGAATATTTGTTTAATGATGCAAAGATGTGTNACATTCTTTTATGTTGCATCTGTTTAACTCTGTGAAGCTGTGTTACTGTGCCTGTCTAAAATACCTGATGGACTAATAAAGAGATGAATGGCCAACAGCGAGGCAGGAGAAAGGATAGGCGGGACTGGTGGGCAGAGAGAAAAAACAGAAGGAGAAATCTGGGAGGAAAAGATCAAGGAGTGAGAAAAGAAGGGGCCACCCAGCCAGGCACAGAATAAGAAGGAAAGAAATGATATATAGAAATAGAGAAAGGTAAAAGCCCAGAGGCAAAGGATAGACAGGATAATTTAAGTAAAGCTGACAGAAATAAGCCAAGCAAAGGCCGGGCATTTATAAGTAAGAATAAGACTCTGCGTGTGTGATTATTTGGGAGCTGGGTGGCAGGCCCCCAAAAAGGCAAAGAGCCAAGAGTAAAAACAACCAACAACATCCCAGGAGTCTGGGTGGTGGCTTCAGGCAGCGTGAGAGCAGAGGCTCAAGACTGCCCTGACACACGGAGCTCGTCCTCACCACTCTGCTGTCCTGGGGGTGGGGGGGAGATGCAGCACCGTCTGTGTCTCCTGGAACTACACAGTGCTATGGTGGAGAGCACACTGCTGCATGTCGTTCCTCTCTCCTCTTTCAAACCTGTGTACTGAGTTACCTACTGGAGACGAGAATACGGCATCTGAAATCACTTCCCAGGTTCATCGCCATACTCTGACCCTTTCAGGATGTGGGCACAAAATAAAGTTCCTGAACATCTATTCTTCTCCACTTCCCTCATGTCAGTATCTACCGCTCAGGTTTTTATGAGACATCAATGTACACAAGGCCCTCGCTATCTGTGGTCCATATCCGCACACTCAACCAACTCTAGATTAAAACAAGAAAAATTTGCACCAGTACTGAGCATGTACAGACTTTCATGTCATGTTGTTTTTCCTTAAACAATACAGAATAGCAACTGAGTGCCTAGTTTTTACATTACATGTGATATTATAGTGAATTTAGAGATGTTTAAAGTNNATGAGAAGAGTTGAGCCGATTCTATGCAAATATGATCTCAGGCACTTGAGCATCCTTGGATCTTGGGTTCTGATGAAGGTTTCTGGTACTGATGCCCCAGGGCTGCTGAAGGAGGACAGTAGGGTGCTTAGAACTGGGTCCAACATGGTGAGTTCTGTGCACCATCACTATGATGACCAGCTCCAAGCTCCTTGGGATTAAGAACTGTGCTGAATTCCTTTGGGTTCCCTAAAGTAGGACTCGGCCATTGTGTCGCACAATANAGACTAGGATTCAAAGTACTACACTGACTGCAGTATCCTCGGTCAGCCTTACAATTCAATTGGGTTTTAAGGACTTAGTAGAAAAGGAGGGTGTGTTCATATATCCCCACCATCACCGAAATTAAAGAGCCTCTTCACTTCTTCATGGGGATTGCTTTCTCTAAACCATGCATCGTGGACAGAAGAAGGACACTATGCTGCCTGGTCTTCTGCCGCAAACTAGTTATCTGAAAAGAGGGAAACTTAATTGAGAACATACCTCCATAAGATCCAGCTGTAGAGCATTTTCTTAATTAGTAATTGATGGGGGAGGGCCCAGCCCATTGTGAGTGGTGCCATCCCTGGGCTGGTGGTCCTGGGTTCTATAAGAAAGCAGGCTGAACAATCCAGGGGAAGCAAGCCAGTAAGCAGCACCCTCCATGGCCTCTTCATCAGCTCCTTTCTCCAGATTCCTGACCTGTTTGAGTTCCTGTCCAGACTTCCTTTGATGATGAACAGTGATATAGATGTGTAAGCTGAATAAACCCTTTTCTCCCCAAGTTGCTTTTGGTCATGGTGTTTCAATGCAGCAATAGAAACCCTAAGACAGACACCCTAGGACTCCTAACACACTGTTGACTGCCGTCCTGGAGGCCTGCGGCTGGATAGCTGGAGTCCACCTGCTTCCTCAGATTGCAGAACTAAGGTGCCATCAACTGAGTGACTTCAAAAATGAGGTATCCTCTCATAGTCATGAAAACCAAAAGTCCAAAAATTGAGGTGTTGGCAGGACCGTGCTGCCTTTGAAGTCCTCAGGGAAGCCTTGCTTGACTCACCCTAATTCCTGGTATTTTGCTGAAAGCCTTGGCTCATGACTTTATCACCTCAGCCTCAGTCATTCTTCACACATGGCCTTCCAGGGTGGAGCTGTGTTTGTCTAAGGACACCAGTTCATATTGGATGGGGCCCGCTAACTCCATTCTGGCTTCCTCTTAACTAATCATGTCTGCCAGGACTACAATTCCACCCAAGGGCACATTCTGAGGTCCTAGGAGTTGGGGCTCACCATGGCTCTTGTGGTGTAAACACAGTTCAACTTTTCCCAAGCATCTTACTTGAGTCATCTCACTACGCAATGGTCCATCCACATACGCTAGAGTTACAGATGCAGGTTACCTGGGCTTCTAAATGAGGATGATTTGGCCTAATATTAGAAAGAACAACTGGAAAACACTGGCTCTTCATACCGCAGATCCCTCTCGTACCCACATCCCAAAAAAGGCCCATGGCTGACGTCTAAACCATCCAGGGCACAGCCTGGCAAGCGTAATCTTGACTATTTTAAAATGATCAAATGTGAAGCTTGGTAACTTTTAAGTTTTAGGTAGCTTTTGCCAAATGCAAGTGTGTGGTTTTGATCAGGAAGTTGTGGGTTTGTGCCTAATAAAAAAAAAAAAACTTTCAACATTAAAAATTCAGAATTGGTGACCACTGAGAAATCCATACAGCTTGAGGTATGCAGAGTCACTCTGTCCCCTCTCTCTTACCCCAGAACACTTTGCCCAACTCTCAGGCCCAAGGTTAGAAACAGCCCTATCTTGAATCATCTTCAGGTTTTTCAGACCCTAGCCGGCCACTCTGGGTCCGCTTTATCAGCTTTTACCTGAGGCTCACACCTGCAGGGAAAGCAGCCTTCACAGGCCAACCAATGTCTGGTTTCTGTTTCCAGAGCTAACCGGTCACTGAGGACTGTCTTCTAGACCTCAGCCTTCTGCCTGGAGCTCTCCAATTCCCTCAAGCTGTGAGGAGGGGAGAGCTGCTCCCTCCTGAGGGTGGCAGACTCTTCTGAGGGGCCCGAAGAGGAGAGCTGTGTGCTCAGAAAGTGCAGCTGGATTCCGTCCAGTTAGCCTCTCTGAGCCCGTGTCCTTGGTCACACCAGAAGAGAGACAAGCTTTTCATATCAGAGGGCCCAGTGGCAAATCTGGAGGGTTCATGTGTTAGCAGCCAGNGTGTCCTTGAGTGAGATATTTAAGACTCTTATTCCCTATACCCTCTCCAGTGCTGATCCACCTCATTAAGGCAGAGATGAAAGTTAAACGGTAACCAAGGTACACACCCAGCTCCATGGGTGGGTCACAGCTGCTTGGGACAAAGTAAGAGAACTGAAGTGAGGGGCAAGAGCAGCCTCAAGGGCAACCTCAAGGGACTCCAGCTGAGCTAGTCACCCCCGTTCCCTGGACTCCTCACCAGGAGTTCTAAGTTCAGAGAGCTGGGAATGGAGCCACCACAACAGAACCTACACTCCAGACCATTCTCTGATTAGCACTTCGAGGTAGAAATTGTGACATGACTCACAAGATGAGAAAACTTGGGTTTAAATAAGTGAAGCCTACCAGCATGGGTGGGTGGCTCAAGTGTACCAGCTCTTGGCACCTNACCAAACTGACTTTGCCCCTGTTCTAGGACCTCTCTGAGGGATGGGCATGCCCAGAGTCTAAGAATGTGTCTTCGAACTGTAGAAAGAATGAAAAAGTCTGCTCAAAGGTCCCATACGGTGGCAGCCACTGGTGAGGATCAGTCCCAACCCATGAGCTCTCCTCTTTGGATGGGGATAGGGCATACCCAAGGAACATCTAGAAGACCCTCAGAGGACCAACAGATCTAAAAAGTCCTGTAGGACAGTCAGCAGGCCAAGATGCTGAGCACCCAAGAGCTATTGGGAGGGGGCGCTCTTATATGCACCAGAGACCATCAGTCGGGTGCCTTGCCTGTTCAGATAAGACAAGGCTGGACTACAAGAAGATGCCAANTACGGTGGTGTGCTGGACCACCACAGGAAGCTTCTCGCTTTCTTCCTGCCCAGTGTGTAGCCTCTTCTTCAGCTGATGGGCAGGGTCAGTCAGCCACACCCGCAGCAGGAAGGACAAGAGTCAATGTATTAAGGGCTAGAGATGGAGCCAGAGCCAGCCGGCCACACTACCCTGAAATATCCTCACCCAATGGGCGTAAGGGCAAAGGTTAGTAGAGCTGACCCTTTCAAATACTTACAAAAGAATGAAGAAATACAGCCTAGAGATGGGAGTGACATCAAGAAATACCATTCATTGATGGGGACAAGCTTAGGTCACAGGGAAAACCCAACCACCAACCAGAAACACACATCCAAGAAGGGTTGGTCGGTCTTTAGCCTATCCAAGCTTCCAGTCTGGTTCTCCTCTGTAATAGCCTTGCTTCCGGGAGGCTGTGTCTTTGCCTCCATGGTTCCTAACCACTATTGGGCTTCTTCAGAATCTGCACAGCCCTCCACAGACAGTGTCCTGCTCCAGCTCACAGCCTTTGGACAAGGGTCCTCCATGCTCTGCAGCCCCCTCACATATCTGGGCACAGGTGGCCTTGTCCCCTCCAGATCACCACCCACCTTCCTCACGACCAGTCTTCCACCTACAGATCTGCTGTCTTAAGCTTTCAATAGCTCCTTCAAACAAACAAACAAATAAACAAACTCCGTAGCCTGGCCTGGGTAGTCCCTCAGATATATCCCTCCTCATATTCTTTCTCTCCCTCCATCCCTCTTTCTCCATGCCTTCATCAGTGCCCAGCACCCTACGGTGCAGTTTTCCACAAGGGACTGGCTAGTTGCAGCCACCTGCTCCCATTCCTTGACCTGGTACCCCCTTCCCTGTCTGTCCCACACTCCTGGAAGATCATCTACTCTGAGATGCCCTCCTCTGACTCTGTNTCTAGTTAATGCTACCCAGTTCCTACTGGGTAGGAGCCTGAGAGGCACCGGGAAGCTGACCCTCCCTGTGACCAACTCCAGCATCTCCCGAACAGCACCATTCACCTGCAGCCAACCCAAGTTTCCTAAACGTGCATGTGAATTTAAAGTCTCTTCGAAGCCTCCCTGTCTTCTAGGGTCAACTCTGAGGTCTCCTTGAGCCCGAGGTCACTCCCTGAGCCACTATGACAAGAAGGGATAGGTGACACCCTGAAATCGCTAGGAAGGGCCTCTGGGGATTCCTCTTCATCTGTTTCATTACCAGCAGAGCGCCCCTCTCATCCCCACAGAGTACAGGCACCACCTCAGGGAACCAGAGCTTTTGCTTTTACGAAGCACTAAGTGTTTTCTCTGCTACAGATTCAGGCTGCCACTCAGCAAGCGGGGCAGGTGCTTCACACCGGACCCAACTAAGGTTTGGAGCATGAAGCGTGNTCCAAGGTCACAGAGGGAGTTGGCANCAAAGGCAGGTCAAGGCTGTGACCAGAGGTGGTCCCCAGCGTCCCCTCCTCCTCCCATAGTGACATCTGCCTGGCCCGAAATGAATGAATTATCCGGATCACCCTCCCTTCTGCGAGCTGTCAAGGTGACTGGCCACTTCCTAGGTCCGGAGTCGGGGGCCGGGGGAAGCGGGGGATGGAAGGCTGCGCGCTTACCCTCCAAGGCCGCCTTCCAGCTGGTGCTGCCCTCATAGCCTGACCCCGATCGCCGCAGCAGCCCCTCTGGACCACGGGCCTCGGCCTCGGCTGGCGAGCGNGGCCTGGGTGCAGCGGGCGCTGGGCGCGCGGCGGGGGGCGGCGGGCGGGTGCGCGCGGGGGGCTCCCGGGCCGGCTCCATGCCGTGGCGCGCGCGCACTCCTGCACCCGGCTGCGGGGCCCAGCCCCACGCGCACTCGGCGCTGCGTGCGTCCCGCGGGCCCCCCAGGCCGACTCGGTGTGCTCCTGGGCCGCGGCGTTCCGCAGACCGGGGCTGAGCCCGGCTCCCCGCGCCGGAGCCGCTCTGGTCCCCGCTGTGCGCACCGCAGCCTGCGCGCCGAGCCCCGCTCGGGGGAGGAGCCTGACTGCGCGGGAGCTGCCACCGCGGGCGGGGTTGCGGGGAGGGAGGACGGCCCAGGTCACCAGCCCCGCCACCCACTCCCGCGCAGCGGAAGGCCAGGACAGCTATGAGCCAAGGCCCTTCCTGATGGGTATCTTCCAAAGAGTCTGGCGAGAGGGGGTGAGGGGGTTCCTGGGACAAGGCCCTGGGAAGGCTGCTCCTGGGGTGACCTGGAGGTAGAGTAGACGGGTGGGGGCTGAGACTTGCCCTCAGATCCTCAGCAGCTAAGAGAAACACCCCACCCCAATGAGCCAAGGTCCAAGGGGACAAGGCAAGGCAACGCTGCAGCCAGAAAGTCAGACCAACTGTCTACTGATTCAGGGACTTTCCTCCCCCGGCCTTTCTGGTTTATGTGGGAATGTTCGCAATTGCACTTGGAAGCCAGGGGTCTTCATTGGGTACATTCAGTATCCACTTTTTTTTTTTCTTTTAATACAGCTCTGGAACTCACTATGTGGACCAGGATGGCCTCTGACTCACACAGACTGTCTCTGCTTCCCAGCTGCGGGGATTAAAGGCGTGGACCACCACACTAGACACCCTCTTATTTTTTTGAGACGGGGTATCTCACTGAACCTGGAGCTCACCATTTCGGCTACTGGCCAACCTGCTCCATGGATAGGTCTGTCTCTACCTCCCCACCCCACCCCACCCCCCGTGCTGACTTTCAGATGCTTGAAGCCAGCCCAGCTTTTACACGGGTGCTGGGGATCTGAACTCAGTCCTTATGTTTGTGCAGCAAGCATCTTACCTACTAAGTCATTCCCCTTGGCCTCTCTTTTGGGATTTTTGAGACTGGGTCTATCTGTGTAGTTCTGGCTGGCTTGGAACTCACAGTAGACCAGGCTAGCCTCCAGCTTGCCACCATCCTGCTGCCTCTTCCTCCCAAGTGCTGGGATTACAAGTATGTGCCATCACAACCTAGCTAAGCAGTGGGGACTTGNCATATAGTAGCTAGCACCCTCACCAGTGGGTTGAAAATGGACTTAAGGAAGCCCAGGGCACAGGCAGGTATGGGAGCCCAAGTCTGTCACCTTGTTGCTTGGAAGGCTGAAACAGGACAATTAAGAGTTTGAAGTCAGCCTGGGTGGTCTACATAGACTGAGGCCAACTTGCCTTGTATAGTGAGACTCTGTCTCCAGGAATAACAACCAATAAGGCCAAGGGAGTTTCTGAAGCAGCCGTGGCAGTTGTGTGGTTGACAAGGCATCTCCCTGGCTGGATGCCCTTCATGACCTTTCCTGATCTCTACTCTCACCTCAGAGGATCTGCCATAGCCTCAGCCTCAGCATGGGCCATTCTCCATTCTCTCTCTCTCTCTCTCTCTCTCTCTCTCTCTCTCTCTCTCTCTCTCTCTCTCTCTCTCTCTCTGCCTTGTGCTTGTGGATGAGATGTGAGCTCTCAGCTACTGCCCTAGCACCATGCCTGCCTGCCCTGCTGCCAAACGCTGTGCCGTAATAGCCCTGGACGCTAACCCTCTGGAACTGTAAGCCCCTAGAAACTCTTTATTCTATACATTGTCTTGGTCATGGTATGTCTTCACAGCAATAGCAAAATAACTAAGACACCTAGTATACACAAAGCCCTGGGTTCCATCCCTGGCACCTCATTAACTGGGTGTTATTCAAGGTCATCCTCGACTATATAGTAAGGTCAAGAGCTAAAGCCCCTATGTGGATGATGATGATGGTGGTGGTGGCGGTGGTGGTTGTTTTGGTGGTGGTGATGGTGGTGATTGTGATGCAGTTGTATTAGGAGGAAGTGGCGAGTGGATGACAGGCACAGGATCTGTTTGCCTCCTAAGCCTCCTGGATTAAGACTGACCATTATCTCTCCTTTAGCTCTGAGAACGTTCTCCACATCTCTAGAGAAGTGCCTAGGTGGAGCACCAGGCTCAAAGCTGCAAACCTCATCACATTGGTACAAGAAGCATCCAAGACATGACAGCAGGTTAGAGCCAATGACAACAACTNTAGGAAAATAAACTTTGAAGTAGGTGCAAGGCTCCTTGGAAGCAGGGGGTCAGCAAGGAGGCTCTTGCCATGACTAGATGAGCTAAACAAGAGGGACAAGGACAGAGTAGCCAAGCAGTGGAAGGGGGCTGACTTAGCAGCATTCCAGCCCTGACCAGCAGACTTCAGGGTCTGATCCAAGACAGGAACCCAACCTTTGGAGTCCTCACAGTCCCTAGTGGACCCCCTTTCTTCCCTCCCAGTGCCTTCTGGAACCACTACCCCCAAACCTGCTTGATCTCAAATCCTTACATCAGCTGCTCTGGATACCCAAACTCAGACAAGGGTATTCACGACTACCTCAGCCACNGAGGAATTGCTGTGACCACAGGGGAGACCTGCCATGATGGACGCAGCCACTAGGTGGTANTCATGCTTCCTGGCCCTAAGAGAGACAGAGTTCCTAAGCTGGCCCTCCCCTTGGACATGTGAGGCTAAATCTGTACCAACTGCCCCTCAGGAGCCAGCATGTGTGTGAANACTCTGGGGGCCTCGGCTTGGCCCACAGGGGTAGTAGGCAGGTGCCTCAGATGTAGAGACAGGACACCAGAGTCCCCACAGTTACATCACATACTGCTAAACATGCTTGATCAGAACTGAGGTGAGCATAAGAAGCAGAGGTCTGGGTGGGCTGGCGAGATGGCTTAGCAGGTAAAGGCACTTGCTGCTAAAGCTGAGGACATGAGTTCAATTCCCAGAGCCCATATGGTGGAGGAGAAAATCAACTCCCACAATTTATCCTCTGACTTACACGCACACACACACACATACATACACACACATACACACACACACACACATACACATGCACCCACACACAGAAGTAAATTTAACATTTTAAAAAAAGAAGCAGATGCCTAGGAATAGATCCCCAATCACCCAGGCCAGCCCCACTCCTTGTCCCTCAGGGCAGGTCCCGTTGCTCTCTATTCAGAGNCACATCCCTATGTCCAGAAGGCTCTGTGCCAGGTGACCCTGCATTCCTTCTGGTNTCTCAGAATATTGACTTTGTCTCCTCCCACCATTATGTAACTGTGAATCCTGGCCCACAAACCCAGAGTTGGGGGCAGGGGAATGGCATTTCCTCTTTTTAAATCAAGTGAAGTGTAATTTTGGGTCACTGTCCCACTGGGGTAATAATAGGAAATTCCATTTCAGCTTTTAAATTGAGATCACTTTAGACAATAATTTAAATTTATCATTTTTAGATCAGAGCATGGCAGTGCCTTCAGGTAATCCCAGCATTTGAAAAGTGNGGGCATGAGCTCAGTGTCATCCTTGGTTATTTAGTGAGTTCAAAGTCAGCCTGGACTACATGGAACTCTGTTTCAAAAAAAATAATTTTTAATACCATTTTCAAATCTATAACTCATCATCCTTTGGTATACTCACAAGCTTGCANGCCATTTCTACGATCTCATTCTAGAAGGATCAGCCACAAAGAAAACCCCAGTCCCACCTCCTCTGTCCCAGCCCTGCCCTCGCACCGATGGGTTTTACATGTNATTCCTCAGGACTGGTTTCTCACTGGTCATGTAATGTTCCCAGAGGCAACCATGATGAGGTGTGTGCCCATCCTCCATTCCCTTTCTTCTCAGCCAGAGTTGAGGCCCTCATCCTTCCCAGTGGCCTCAAGGTCCCCAAGGGCTTGTGAGGACAGTCAGCCACCATCTCTTTAAGTCAGCCCAGCTGCTGTACTTCCTCTGCTGCTGAGACTCTGCCTCTCCGAGCCACNCTGCCCCATGGCCACTTCAGTAGCATGTTACTGAGTGGTGGACCCTGCTGCCCTAAGAAACCCCAGACCTCTTGACTTTCCTAGATAGGATGAGCACTCCTCACCTCACCACACCCCTCCAGGACCCTCTCCTTCCACCCCAACACACCNATAATCCCTTCAGCATCTTATATTGGTAGCACAGTTTAGCCCTATTCCCAGGCTGCCTTGTTCTCTGTCCCACCAAAGTCCTGTAGGCAAGGAGGTGCAAAGCCTGCCAAAAGAATTGCTTTATAATTCACAAATATGCATAAGAAATGGATTGTATCTATTTCAGCCTGCTATCTTGCCACCAGCCTGGTCTGTCTTTTCCTGTGGGTCCTAAACATTTCTGGAATGCCTCTGTTGGCTGGACCATGGAGAAGATAGATTTGCAAAACCCAAGCCTCCAGGACAGACGGGACACCGGAAGGAGTCAGTGATGAACTTTCCACTCAGGTTGGAGGGAGCTCGCTGAGAGGCAGCTGCTGATGAGGCATGTGCCCACCCTGCATTCCCTACCTCCGCAGCCAGCCGAAAGCTCTGGGTTTGCCTGAGAGGTCCTACCTCATTGACTAAAGTGGAATAACTATCAGGGATAATTCCTGATACTTCAGACCTCACACACACACACACACACACACACACACACACACACACACACACACACACATGCACACAAAAAAAGGAGGGGAAAACTGCTAAGAGAATGAGGGGCTGGGGTAGTTCACTTGGTAATGTGCTACTTTTTAACAACTCCTATTTAAAAGCTGGATGTGGCAATGAATGCTTGTGATCCCAGCACTGTGGTTGTGGGGAGCCAGGTGGATCCCTGGGGCTCACTGGCAAGCCAGCCTAGTCTACCTAGAGACCTCCAGGACAGCGGAAAAACTCTGTCCCAAAAACAAACAAAAAAAGGTAAATGGCTTCTGAGAAACAATGTCCAAGTCTGTCCTCTGGCACCCGTGCACTCACACACACTCATGCACTCACACACAGTCATGCACTCACACACTCATGCACTCACACACATGCACACACACACTCATGCACTCACATACACTCATGCATTCATACACACTCATGTACTCACACACACCCATGCACTCACACACTCATGCACTCACACACACAGTCATGTACACACACACACATGCATGCACACACATACTAAAAAATAAGTTTTAAGTGTTCTCACCAAACACAGTAAGTAATCAGAACTGGAGAGATGGTTCAGCAGTTAAGCAGTTAAGGTCCTGCTCTTGCACAGAACCCAGGTTCAATTCCTAGCACCCATATTGTGGCTCACAACCATCTGTAATTTCAGTTCCAGGAAATCTGATGACTTCTTCCAACCTTCTCAAACACCAGGCATATACATGGTACACAGACATACATGTAGACAAAGCACCCATACCCACAAACTAAATAAATAAACTTAATTTTTTAATTTTTTTAAAGAGGAACAAGTAATTAAGAGAATTGATATGCTAATTAGTTTGACTCAAATATTGCAAACNATACATGTATGTATCCTAACATTATTTGTACCACATAAATGTATACAATTATACTTTGTCTATTTACAGTAACTAATTTGGACAGTCAGATTCTCATTATCAAGTCCCTGTGAGCACAGTTGAAGGACACACTGCTTGGAGCCACCGGTCCTTATAAGGCTCTCCTTTCTTCAGCAGGCACTGTAATAGGAAATGCCTCCTTCTGTTGAGAAAATGCCTTATCCAGTCAAGACCTCTCCTTAGGAGGGCTCGCCTTGTCTTTTTCCACCTCAGGAGGACTCCCCTTTGCTTTTTTCTGGTCTAATAGCTCATCTTGCTGAGCCACGTTTCCCTAGCAGGTGGCAACCACATCTCAGTCTGGTTCTTCTGGGGCACAGATTACCTGTGATTTGAGTCTTGACACATTCCTTTCACCTTCTTTCTGAGCCAGGTGGTGACTCAACATCTTTATGCTCAGCCTGCCCTCCAGGCAGCCTCTTTGTGTGACCCNAGAGGTCCACGCAGAGGAAACATACACAACACCAAGGGCGTGTTCTCACAAGATGAGGTCAAGATATTTCCCAGCCCAAGAGCTGGCTGTGCATGTAACCAGAGACACCCTGGCTCGTGGTCTGAGCCTGGGCCGACTGACTGCTGTACAGATGGTCACCAAGAGGGCTGGAAGCGGCAGGCAACATTGCAGGGCCTGTGCTTTCTCTCAGAATACCAAAATACTGTGCTTCAGAAGGAAGAGAGTCAGTGAGGTAAAGTGATAGGGATATCTTTCTGTACGCTGTGACTATGTGTTGCTCTGAATGATTGATAAATAAAATGCTGATTGGCCAGTAGCCAGGCAGGAAGTATAGATGGGATAAACAAACAAGGAGAATTCTGGGAAGTGGAAGGCTGAGTCAGGAAACGCTGCTAGCCACCACCAGGAGCAGGAAGATGTGAAGGTACTGGTAAGCCACCAGCCATGTGACAAAGTACAGATCTATAGAAATGGGTTAATTTAAATGTAAAGCTAGTCAGTAATAAGCCTGAGCTAATGGCCATACAGTTCATAACTAATGTAAGGCTCTGTGTGTACTTGGGTCTGAGCAGCTGCAGGACCACTCGGGAGCCTGGGCGGGACACAGAAGAACTTTATCCTACAGTAAAGGGCATGGGAACGAGGAAAGGGCCACCAGGGAAGGGCCTGCAGATTGCCCAGGGGGTCAGCAAACCCTAGACTTTGTGAGCCAGACACCAATGCCTCCACAGCCCAATTCCCTCCGAGTCTCAGGAGCTTCCATCAACACCAGGGAGCAATCACAAAGCCAGAGATGTCAGCAAGGACCAGCTTCCATTCCCGGAAATGTCCACCCATTGGAAGAGGCCTTGGTGCCCTCACCAGTGACTTGCATTGTGGTCTCTGCTGTGAGATGACAGGATTCTGAGGATGAGTTAGAGAAGGCTAAAGGAGGCAGGAGGTGCTCATCTGCAGGGTGCTTGCCTGACATGCAATAGTCCTGGATTCAAGCCTTATAAACTGGACATAGAGGTACATACACATAACCCCTCTCCCAGGAAGTGGACGCAAAAGGATCACCCTCGGCTACATAGCAAGGTTCAGACCAGCCTGGGCTACTTGTGACTCTGGAGAATTGGGCATAAGAGAGAGGGCAGAAAGGCTGAAGTAACAAAGACTATTGGGGTCCAGCCTCTCAACAGTCTTTTCCCAGGGTCTGTGGAAGAATCTACAACCAGCTGATAATCTAATCTTAGATGATATCAAATAAATCTACATACACGAAACTCTTTAGTCCATACACTTTATTCTACTGAGTCAGTTCTCTCTCTACACAGCTTCTTTTCTCCTCTCACACTTTGCTCCTTTCTTGCCTGATTTCTCTCTACTATTTTCTGCTTGTTCTCTTTAAGTTCTATCATAATTCTCCCCTCTAGTTCTTTCCCATCTAGCTCTTCCTCATCTTCCAGCTCGTTCTTCTAGTTCCCCAATCTAGTCCTTCCTCAGTCTCTGAGTACCCATGCAATAGCAATGCTCTGGCTAAGACAAGGTCACCAGGCTTGGATTCCCTCAGGGTCAAAAGAAGAGGCAATAAGATCCACACAAAGAGCAGTAATTGTTAGCCATCATCTGCAACCCAAAAGGGAAGTGACTAATGGGGAATAGAATCAACTGAGGGCTAAATTTGGTTAATAGATCTGAGAAAAGGGATTTACATTCCCTTTTCTATATTCTTAGAAGTGATTAGGTAAAAGGTTAGGATTCTATACAGCACCTAGTGAAATTAAAACTACCTTTTATTCCTTTGGAGCTGCTTAACTCAGCTGACCATTTTCTGGCAGCATGGGGGAAGTGTATCTAGGTAACTAGGCAACCTGCATCACAGTTTGATGTACCTGGTATGTAAAAGCCCTTTAGTTCTGAGTTAATTGTTAAAGGATGATCTAGAACTAGAGATAGCACTTGGAAGAGAGGAGGGTTAAGCTTAATTAGCACATCTTCCTGGCCCGGTAGTTGTCTCAATATAAATTTTTGTCTTCCCCCAGGAACTAACAGATAGTCTGGATGCTGCAGTCTGTTCTTAGAAATTCTGGGAAATATCTCAGATAAGATACTTTTGTCCAGAGAAGGTCCTGGCCGGATGTTGCTAATGACGATAACTGCAGAAAGGCCTGAAGTTAGGGGTCTGGCTGTGTCACTGCAGTTAGCACAGTTGGAGGAAGTTATCCAAATACTTTAATTGTATAGGGGAAATGGTGCCCAGTGAATGATCAAACACACTGTTCTAGCAATGGAAAAGCTACAGTAGCACATGAGAAACTCATAGCAGGAAACGGCTAATACTCAAAAGCCAGTATCACCAAGACTCCTTAAGCCCTGGCTTTACCCTCTGGAAGGCCCTTGGCTTCTTCCAGGTATAGCTTTGTCATAGTCAGCTGAATTCCTCCTTCATATTTCTGTGGCCTGAAGCACAGAAGGGCTCAGCTGCTAGGGCCCATGTAGGGCAGAAGCTAGGGTTAGCCTGGTCCTGTCACTTACTCATTGGTCTATTAGCCACCTCATCATTCTAACCACATCCCTAACAAGAAGCAATGTAAGGGAGAGGAAATGATTTGAGTTTGCCGTTCTGA
>LZPO01027383.1:707705-736227 GCA_001675575.1 Neotoma lepida | reverse complement strand
GAGAGAGAGAGAGAGAGAGAGAGAGAGAGAGAGAGAGACTGGGCTTGGCACAGACTTTTGAAATCTCAAAATCCTCTTCCAGTGACACACCTCCAAAAAGGATACACCTCTTCCAACAAGGACACCCCTCCTAATCCTTCCCAAACAGTCCTGGGGACTAANCATTCAGATACATGAGCCCATGGGGGCCATTCTCATTCAAACCATCAAAGCTAGTCAGTCCAATTTTAATTTATTGTTAAAAGTAATGTAAAGGTGTGTGTGGCAGGGACTCCTGTAATTCCTAGTCCTCAGACGGTGGAGACAGGAGACTCAGGGCCAGCTGGATGTGGTGATACACACTGATAATCCAAGTAATCTGGAGGCTGGCACAGGAAGATCTCCTGAGGTCCAGGTCAGGCAAGGCTCCATTGTGAGACTGTTTCAGAAGCAAACAAGAATAATCAAGGACCAGTATTTAGAAGAAAATTTCTCTTTGTCAGCCTATTGTAACTCCTTTTGGTGTCTGTTACTCCTTATGTCAACATTCATGCACACATTGTGTTTCTTTTCTCTCTCTCTTTTAGGGACAGAGTTTCTTTGTAGCCCNGGCTGTCCTGGGGCTCACTCTGTATCCCAGACTGGCCTTGAACTCAGAGATCCGTCTGCCTCCTCTGCCTCCTTGTGCTGGGATTGAAGGTGTGTATCACTGCCGCCCAGCTCTTTGTTTCTTATTGCTAAGGTCATGCCACAATTTTAGTGCATTTTATTATTGGAGGGGGCACATACATGCACTACCACAATGCATGTGTGGAGGTCAGAGGACAGTTTTGAGGGGTTGGTTCCATCCTTCTACCATGTGTGTCTCAGGAATTGAACTCAGCTCATCAGACTTGGCAGCAAGCCTTTTACCTGCTGAGCCAACCCCAGCCCCACTCACCTTTGTAATGGCTTTAATACTATTGAACCAGTGCAAGATAATTTTGCTCCTGTAGGGAACTGCGTCATTAATCTGCCCCATACCTCCATACCTTAATCAATCCCTGAGCGCCATGTGCCAGCCATTCTGGCTACTGGCTGCCACCTGGGCATGCTTAGGAGCCTCCCAACTTGGCCCGGGCCTCTCCCTCTCCTCTGAGTTGCTTTATTCTCTCATTGTGTGGCGACTGTCACATCCTCTTGAGATGGGATCGCTCTCATTTCTGGTCCCCAAGCCTGAGCACAGTGCCAGCCCACCAGTGAGCATCCAGCTCAAGTTCCATAATTACAGGTACTCTGCAAGCTCTTTGAGCTGATTCCTTCCTAGAGAGGCATTCTAGAATCCTGCAGAAGCCTCAAGGAAGCCATGATGTGCAAAGAAATGTGCTTGCTTTTCTNCCTCAGGACTTCCTAAGAAAATACCAGATCACCAAAGGCTCCTGGGTGGGGGCCCAACGAGGCCCCAAAGGCTGGCACTGGACTGATGGGGTCCCTTTGCCACCCCAACTGTGAGTAACTGGGTTCCGTCCTCCTCCTTTTGCCCCACCCAACCTTCAATGCCAATAGGAGAACTCATTCCACACCCAGCCAACGGGGGCTAACATTGCCTCATCCTTGTCACTCCAACCCTGATGTGAGTCCCCAACACATTCACCCAGGCAGAACTGGCATGTTGGCTTTTCAGATACAAGGTCTGTGGTTTAGGAATTCAGTGGTTCTGCCATGTAGCTGACCAGTGGGAGACATTGCCAGAGTTTTTTCCAGATATTCCCTGCCCATGTGCAGTGACTGGTGCAGCTCCTGGCTTGTACAGGAGAGGAGGCCCAGCAGTCTGAGTGTCTTCTCTTTCCTCTCTCACCTCACCCCACCCCAGGTTCCCAGAGGACAGTGAGGACCACCCAGACTTCAGCTGCGGCGGTTTGGAAGAAGGCAGGCTCGTGGCTCTGGACTGCAGCTCTTCCAGACCCTGGGTCTGTGCCAGGGGGGCCAAGTGACTCAGTGTCCTGTGTCAGAGCTGTCTGGAGCTGTGTTTATTGCCTTTGCTTTGGTGTGACCGAAATACCTGACAGAAACAACTTCAAGGAGACAAGAGTCACCAGACTTGTGGTTTCAGAGGGCTGCACCTGGCGGAGCTGCACAGTCCACAGCAGCGGGAGCATGTGCCTGCATATTCACCTTACTGGGGACCAGAAGCAGATGGAGTACTGGAGCCAGGGGTGGAACAACCTTCAAAGGCCTGTCACTGTTGACATACCTCCTAAAGCTCCTCCACAGTCCCCAAATCCAGCACCACCAGCTGGGAGGGACANTTCAGATTCAAACCAGAACATTCCTGTAACAAGTCCCCTGAAGACTCCTAACTGTCTTGTTTCGTTTAGAGACAGGATCTCTCTATGTAACCCTGGCTGGCCTGGAACTTACTGTGTGGTCCAGGGTGGCCTCCAGTTCTTGGACAACACTCCCTGTGTACAGAGATTGTGTGCCACCACAGCTAGCCTATGGCTAACTCATACTGCAAAATACATTCAGTCCAATTTCAAGGGTCTCCATAGTCTTAACAGTTCCAGCATTGTTCAANAGTCCAAAGGCTCCTCCAAGATGCCAAGCAAAGTTTTAGCTTTAAACACATGATATATATACTTCTACTATGCAATGACATAGTAAAATTTTCATTCCAAGAGGGTAGAATAGGAAACTAGGCAGGGAAGATTAGACCAATAAAAGACTGAACTCCATCAGCAAATCTCAAATTCTGCAGCTCCATGCCCATCATTGGATGTTATGGGAATTTTGATTGCCCTGTGACACTCTGAGACTGTTAAGTTTACCTTGAATCAGGGGGCATCAGCTAGTGACTAGCTGACTGGAATTGGCCATAGAGAAGCCAGCAATTTGAATAGAGAAGATGCACAGGACGGAAGGGACTGAATCACCTTATTTATGGCTCTTAAATCTGAAAATTTCTTTATTTTCCAGATTTCTTTTTAATGACAAATATAGGAGAATCCAAGGACTGGTCAATTCAATATGTTGAGCATGTAGCTGCTCCTGAACCAGCTTAGTAGTGCCTGTAATTTTTCTGATGTCAAAGGCCATTGCTCCTCCCACAGGTTTGTCAGTTAAACATAAGAAAGAGAGGGAGAGAGAGAGGACCCTCTGGGCATGTGTGTGAGGGAGTTTCTAGGTTAAGCTGAGGTGGAAAGACCCACTCTAAATGTGATTGGCACCGTTCCATGGGCTGGGGTCCTGGGATGAATAAGGAGAAGTGAGTTGAGCATCAGCTATCTCTGTGGCTCCTGACTGCAGGTGCAGTGTGAGCAGAAGCCTCACACTCCTGCCACGCTTCCCCACCGGCTTCCCTACGCCTTCCTTCAAGTTGCTTTTGTCAGGTGTTTCTTCAGCAATGAGAAAAGTAGCTAATATATTAAACACCGTCACAGACTGAGGTCGCATCACTGGAACATCCTGCCATGTCTTGCTCCCTGGTGTGACACTAACTTTGAAGACCTGAGCCCAACCAGCTCCCTAATGTCTTCCACCAGCTGCTAAGTGTTCCTGTCACTAGGTACCCTTCCCTGATGCTTCTCTGGAGAAGGGTTTGAAGTGTATCATTCTGAATTCGTTCTTTTTAAGAATTGTTTCGGCTTCCTATCCTTGTTGCTCATGGGTATATTTGGAGAAGCAGACACAGCTGCATTATCCCGGCATCCCTACACTAGAAGTCTTCTACTGTGTGTGTCAGTCTGTCCAACCAGCCAGCATCCATTGAGANAGCCAGAGCCATGGGAAAGTCCTAAGCAAGAGGAAAATCTAGGGACTCCATGTCCCTACAGACCATTAGCGTGGCTTTTTGAGTCTTCACTTTACAGGCTGTGGGATGAGTGGCCTGTAAATGAAGCCAGCAGCACTACAATCAGGATTATGCCTCTAGATTGAACGGGGTCTGTTCCCGAACTGTGGAAGGTCTATTTTCCAGTATCTGTAATGTGATCTTTTCGGAAATAGTATGTTTGTGCACAAGCAGGTAAAAATGAGGCCATTTGTGTGGCTAATCAGATATGTCTGGTGTCTTTATAAGAAGAAACATTGGTGGCTAGCAAGATTGATTGCTCAGTGGGCAGAAGCACTTGCCACACAGATATCAGTCCCTACTTCTCAGGGTCTTAAAGGTGTACTTTAGTCCCTGTCAAAGTTCTGACCAGCAGTGGACACCTATGCTTTGGAGAGAGGCTCACCACGAACTGCAAAGGCATTTCCCCACAATGTACATGAATCTGTGAGTTAAGGTACGTGTGTCCAAGGACACCCCCCAGGAACAGTGGGGCTGCAGACAGCAATACTAGGCAATTCCAGCCAGGAAAATCGTCTGTCTTCTTCTATTAACAGCTCTGGTGCTCTATCTAATGTATGTGCCTGCATTAGCACATCTAATTCCCACCGTGACCTAATAAACTAGCAGTTAAGTTGAACTCCTAACTGTAACTATAAACAAGAAAAACCAACTCTAAATAGCCCAAGCAGAAAAGGGGTGATGGAGAGGCTTTTCCACATGTCCACCTTCCTCCGTTCTCCTTCTGGACCACTTCCTCAGTGGAGTAACACAGTCACAAACATGCTTCACTAACCTGTCCTCCAGTCAAAAGATAGCCCATCTAAGCTGGAAGCTTCTAGTCACAAGAAAGGTCTCTGACCAACTTAGCAGGCTCAAGTGCCACCTCTGGATTGCTGAACTGTGGCCAGGAGTGAAGTCACACTGCAACAAAAGTGGAAACTTCCACCCCACACTGAAATCTGACGACAATGGGAGGAGGGTGAGTTTCCAGAACAGGACAGTAAGCAAATGGTGTAGCCAACAGTAGGAATCTTCCAGGCCTGTGTTATTCCCCAATTCTAAAGCTGAGACTCCAAGAGAATAAAGAATTTACAGGGCAGCACAGGGGAAGTTATGAGTACTGATCCTGGAGGTGTATGTATGTATTCCTGGCTATCCTGAAAATCACTATATAGACCAGGCTGGCCTCAAACTCATGGAGATCCAGTTGCCNCTGCCTCCTGAGTGTTGGGTTTAAAGGTACTACATCTGGCTACATCCTTTTTTTTTAGTGTATTTTTTGTATGTGTGTGCAAGCATGTATGCTATGCTTNCGTACATACATGAATACAGGTGGGGGTGTGACACTGTGTAAGAGGGCAATCTTGGGTGTCAGTCTTCACCTCCCTGTTTGACTTGGGGATCCACTGCTCACTGCTGCACATGCCATTAGCTGGCTAGATGTGTATAAGAGACAGGTGTAAGAGGGCAATCTTGGGTGTCAGTCTTCACCTCCCTGTTTGACTTGGGGATCCACTGCTCACTGCTGCACATGCCATTAGCTGGCTGTCAAACTTCTGGGGTTTCTCCTGTCTGCTCCTATCTCACGGTAGGAGCCACTGCACCAGGCTTTATATAAATTCTAGGGATTTAAACTCAGATCTTTACATTTGTATGGCAAAGACAGAACTAGTTTGAGAATGGAAAAAATTTTTGCCAGAAACGAGAGAAGGCAGACCTTTTCAACTGTGGGATAAACTTGTAAGGTTTACTGGGTATGTAGAATTGCTGGATGTTGTTGAGTGCAAGCTCCATCTCAAAGTCTTTGTTGAAGAAGTAGCCTTTTAAACATTGTTTTCTTTTCTCCCCTCTAGATAGGGTTTCTTTATGAACTAGCTAGAACTACTAGCTCTGTAGACTAGACTGGCCCCAAACTCAGAGATTTATTTGCCTGCCTCTGCCTCCTGAGTGCTGGGATTAAGGGTGTGCGCCACCACCACCCAGTCCTTTTAGGCATCTTGATCATATAATTTGCCATTAAATAAACTTGGAAAAAATAAGAGTCAGTCTGAATTCAAATTACCCAGTGTGGTCACTGATTCTCTGAACAGCTTTTTGGGTTCCTTAAACATAAATATCTGAGAAATTGCATGCAACCTGTCAGCTCACAGANGTGCTGGACTGGCAGAGGTGACATGGGCAGTTCTTAGTGCTGGGGCCGTTACTTAGTCTGGCTCCAGTATGTGTTCACAAAGCTAGTATGTGGTAGAACNGGGGTTCCAGAGTCTGCCAGTCCCCATGCTCCTAGCCAGCTAGCATTGCCTTTAATACTTTTAAGTCACCCAGTATGTTTCTGATAATGCTCTGTGGCTTCCCTTGTAAAACACATTCATCAGCAAGCAAGCAGAATCGTCTAGGAGAAAATCTGTGTTCTGCTCTAATGCATTAAGAACAAAGAAGGAAGCAAGATGCTCCAGAGCTACAGATCTATTTTGACAGGCAAGACAGATAAAGGGCTCACAAGCCTTCAAGAAGTCTGGATGCCTCAGGAGGGCAGGTTGTCCTGCAAAGGGCTGTGTGTGGAGATGGGAGGTGGGGTCGTTGCTGTCCTGGAACTCACTATGTAGATCAGGCTAGCCTCAAACTCAAGAGATCCCCCTGCCTCTGCCTCCCAAGTGCTGAGACTAAAGGCGTGCACCACCATACTAGGCTTCTCATGACTTTTATTCTCACTCTTTTTTTTTTAAAGCCATGGTTACTCTGTAACTGTCCTGGAACTTGCTTTGTAGACCGTGTTGGCCTTGAACTCATGGAGATCTGCTTGTCTCTGCTCCTGAGTGTTGGGATTAAAGGCATGGGGCTGGCTCTTGTTTTCACTTCTAAGCCCTTTCAGCAAACATCCTGTGTGTGGTGCTTTGGGCCATCTTTTGTTGGCCGAGGACTCTGTGGTGGATGATGACCTTGAATTCCTGATCCTCCTGCTTTTTTGACCTCCCCAGTGCTCTTTTGGTAGTCCTGATTTCAGAAGCCAGTCCCCCAGCTTCTCCAGCTTCAAAGCCAAGAACTACCAGCTTGGAGCTCCCCTACCTGGACAGCCCTTGTAATCACAAGTGGACAAAGATGAGTATACTTGGATGTTAGGCTTAGAATGAATCTTAGAGAAAGTGACCAAATGGATGTGGCCAGGGCTGCTGTAAACAGAATGTCTCAGCTTTGCTTGGAGAAGAAGCAGGATAACATGGGAAGCTTCTGGCCCATCACTTTGAGCAGCTACTGCTGTCCAAAATTGGCAAACCAAGAAATATCAGCAGGAATATCATTTTATAAAATGAAGACAATTACCTTTAAACAGAAATTTGAATGGTATTTCCCAGGGAGGGACTTTAGAGAATATCCTAGGATGCTCTATCTTAATTGGGGTGAGTAGTAGTATATACAAATGTAAAACCCATCAGGCTACCCTCAGGACTGCAAAAAAAGGCTTTTAAAAAAAATAAGCTGCTGCCTCTTAGAAACAGAAGCCAGGTCACAGAGAATTGGTCTTCAGAGGACACTGCAGGGTTGTGCACCCAAGGGCATGAGGAGCTCAGAAAGTAACTTCTGGGTATTGTTTCTCCTTCCAGGTGGGTTGTGGGGATTGAACTCAGGTTATTAGGCTTCCCTGGCAAGTGTTCCTATTTGCTGGGCCTCTTGCCAGCCTTAGTACTAATTAAAAAAAAAAAATAGAAAATTGTAAACTTGAAATCATATTCACATTTTAAACAGATGTTATTCTCAATCATATGTATATGTGTGTTAGTACAGTACCAGAGGCCACCAGTTACAGATGGTAGCCCTTGATATGAGTGTTGGAAACCCAATCCCAATCTTCTGCATGTTCTTAACCTGAGCTCTCCCTCTAGCCCCCATATTCACATCTTTTTAAAGTACCCATATCTGTGGACTACTTATATAGAAATAGAAACTTTTAAAAACTGGCCAAGACTAAATTCAGAAATGGTTTCTATGGTATCTTTTCACTTCTTTGTAAGCCTGTGATTACTGCTGAGGTAACTTCTCCCTAGTTTTGGCCTCTCATCTACAACTAATGTCTTTCTACAAAACAGAAGGCGGAGAAAAATGCCACAGCCCACTGTCTATATGGCAGAATTCTCTGAACAACTTCTCAGAGTTGTTGCAGGCTCTTCCCATCCAGCCTTACAGATTGCTTGGTTTAAAATTCACGGCTAATGCTGTCATTCACCGTTGCATGTCCCACAGGCCAGTCTGGAAGTTCCTGACAAGCCCCAGGGCAGCAGCTCTGCTCATCTGGCTTGCATAGGTGCTATCTGAGGTAATGCAACTCACTTGCCCCTAACTCCTGGTTATGGATAGAGACTCAGAATGAGTTACCCTCTCTAGGTGCTTCTGACAGACCAGACCATTTTCTGTTGTTTGGGTATGGAGGATGTAACCCAGAAACTCAAGCTAGGCAACTGCTCAAGCCCCAGAAACATTTACTCAAGATTAGAGACCATAACACTACTTGTTTTAAAAAGCCTGTGTGTGGGCCAGTGAGATGACTCAGTGGGTATTGTCACTAGCCTGAGGACCTCTGTTTATCCTTCACATAGTTAGAGAATCAACTCCCTCAGGTTATGCATCAATAGATATGTCACTTTTGACAAGATCTCATAGGTAGACCAGTCTGGCCTTACAGGCATGTATTACCATGCCCAGCACACAGGAGTACCTTCTGACAATGCAGGCAGCACATGAACATTGCCACTCGAGGTATGGAAATCTTCTAANACCCTAAAAGGCTCGCTGCTCAGCAGCCAGTCCTGAGGCAAAGCTTATAGGCTACTTCTGTCTGTTCTAGTTCACATGAAGAGAACTGTATAGTGTCCTCTTCTGGGTCTGGCTCTTTCAGCTGAGTATATTAAATTACTCACTGTTACTTATATTAACAATTATTTCCCTTATGTGGATATGTCACAATTTGTCTGATTTCTAATTGATGTATATTTCAAATATTTGTAGTTTGGGGTTACTATGAACTTAACTGGTACATGCATTCAAATACAAAACAAACAAAAGTTTTCATTTCCTTGGGTANGGAGATAACAACTGAACTGTGGAAAGGACAGGCCTAATCCACAAGAAGCTGCTGAGCCTCCTTTGCTGAAGCAGCCGTACNATCTTCAGTCCTGTTGGCAGTTCCAGNTGTCCGTCGTCTCCACTAGCCCTTGATATTGCCGTCCTTTTCCTGTGGGCCATCCAGTGTGTATGCAGTGGTGCCTCATGACTGATGATGACCTTGGGTACTTTCTATGTGTGTATACACTGGTGATCATTTCCTTTGTGTGATTCTGATAATGTTCAGAGATCAAATCTTGAGAAATCTTGCTTAAAATACCCAGGTATGGGGGCTGGAGAGATGGCTCAGGGTTAATTGCACTGACTGCTCTTCCAGAGGACCTGGGTTCAATTCCCAGCAACCAAATTGTGGCTCACAACCATCTATAATGAGATCTGGTGCCCTCTGACATTCAGGCAGAACACTGTATACATAATAAATAAATAAAAACTAACCTGAAGCTTACGAGTTGGTTAGTCTGGTTCGTCAGTGAGCCCCCCACATGTGATCCACAGAGCCAGGATCAAAAGTCCGTCCCACCATGCCTGGCATTTAGGGATCCAACTAANGTCCCTAGGCTTGCATTGTAGGCATGTGCTGAATGACCCATCTTCCCAGTGTAGGACAGAACATTTAAAAAATGGTAACTTAGTTGAAAATCCAAGTGTTCCTCTCAACTTCATAAAAACTTTCAAAACGCACAAGTTGAAAAAGAAAAACTGAAAATAAACATTCATAAAGNTCTTCTAATACTTAACATTTTACACATTCACNTATATATATATGTGCATATATAACTAAGTTTCAGATATCAAGTCTCACATAAATACTAAAAATAAGGATGTTTTTATGTTATACAAATTTTTCATCACACAAATTAAAAAGTTCTTTCCAGTCCCTACAATCTCCCAGTTTCTCTACTTTTATCTTTATGTTGGGGCAGGGTCTTTCTATTGTAGCCCAGGTTGGCCTCAAAACCAGTGCAATTCTCCTGCCTCCCCATGGGCATGTGTCTGGATCACAGGCATGAACCATCATGCCCAACTAGTAAACAATCTCTTTAGATCTAATTAGACTACAAACGTGGTTACTGGCTATTTCTTTAGTCTCCTTTAACCTAGAACTTTGACTTTTTCAAGAAATTGGGCCAGTTGTTTTGTAAAATGACATACATTCTGAATTTATCTTATTTCCTATAAACTGGAATTTGGGCTTAGATTCATTACAGGCCTATTTTTGAGACAGGGTCCTTTATGTGATTTCAATACAGGATGTCCAGAGACCACATTTTTACAAACCAACCATGCCTAAGGTTCAAAAGTTGCCCAGGCTGGTGAGTGTTCACCTTGAAATCCTCCCACCTCAGATTCCCAACTAGCTTGGATTATGGGAGTAGTCCCAGCTTCTGGCATCTCACATCTTGTCCCGTATCCTGGATCTTTGTTTAACTGATCTGGATCTACCTCAATGTCTGGCTTTCAGCCTGACTCCTACTATGCTAGCTACTGAAATTAGGCTTATCCTCAGACATGGTTGTAGTTGCCGAGCCAGCAGCTCATTTGCTGCTACATCTTGAGAACATGCAGGCACTGCAAAGTTCAGAAACATCTTCTGGCCCTGGCATTGCTCACTGACAGAGCCCCTAACTCTACCAACAGAATGCTGTTCTCTAAGCCCTCACCACCTGTTTTAACTCCCAAAGACAACTACTGTCCAAACAATAGGCTAAAGAAGAAAAATATATTGAAGAGACTTTGTATTGCCTTACTGGTATCCTAAGAAATACTTTCACCAGGTGTGGTGTGGTACATGGCTATAATCCTTAATGTGAGCGGTAGAGACTAGAGAACTAGGGGTTCAAGGTCATCTTTGACTATACAATGAGTCAGAGCTCAGCCTGGCCTCAAAAGATAGGGAGAAGAACCNAGATCAGGTAAGAAGGCACTTGCTTTTTAAGTGTGTGAGAACCTAAGTTCAACCCCCAGCAAAAAGTCAGGCATGGNAGTTCATGCTTGTAATTCCTGTGCTGTGATACAGAGGGCTCACTGTCTAGACAATCTAACCTGTCTCAAAGGAGATTACAGCATTCCTCTAAATTATACCCTTAAAAAAAAAAAGCCCAGGCAGAATCAAATCATGATGCAAACTACTTTAAGGTCTCAAGCTTATCTCAAGCTAGACTTGAACCTGTGACAACCCTCCTGCCTCAGCTCCCCAGTGCTGGGATTATAAACACGTGGAAACCTTCACACTCAGNTTGTTTTAAGAAAAAATTAAGGCAATTTAGCAATGTTANAGCACATAAGACCCTGATGGAGGTGGTATTTAAGAAACTCACAAGNCGATTACCAAGTGGAGGGATGTGTTTCAATGGTGTATAAGTTTACCCACAACAGCTGATCGTCTATCTCAGCAAGCTGTATTTTTTGTCAGCTGTGACATATTTTTATTATTGTTTTTCAAGACAGGGTAGCCTGGCCATCCTGAAACTTGAGCTGTAGATCAGGCTGGCCTCGAACTCACAGATCTGCCTGCCTCTGCCTCCCTTGTAATGGGATTAAAGGCATTCGATACCATGCCTGGCTTCTTAGAATTTTCAAAAACTACTACTAATTCTCATCTACAATCTAGGGCTAAACCTAAAGTACATGTAAGGATCTATGAAAAATAGTGTAGACTACTGGGATGCAACACAGATACACAAAGCATTCTTGGCAACCACATAAGTAGGCCACAATGAAGTCAAGTCTCTCTTTTTTTTTTAGATTTACTTATTATGTATACAGTGTTTTGCCTGCATGTATGCCTGCAGGCCAGAAGAGGGCACCAGATCTCATTATAGATGGTTGTGAGCCACCATGTGATTGCTAGGAATTGAACTCATGACCTCTGGAAGAGCCGCCAGTGCTCTTAATCTCTGAGCCATCTCTCTAGGCCCCGAAGACAGGTCTCTTGATTAAACTGTATAACTTTGTGAAAGGAAATACAGCTGCAAAGAGTTCACTTGATAAATTGGAAACTTCAGTATCTGCCCCATCTGATCTTAAACTTGTGATCCACATGCCTCAGCCTCACAAGTGCTTAAGCACTGGGATAACAGGCATATTCCACCATGCTTTTGTTCCTTTTTGCTGTTAAAAAAGTTTAAGCCACACCTAGTGGACTGTGCCTATAGTTCCAACACTTAAGAGGTTGAGGCAGAAGTTTGCAATTGAAGGCCAGCCAAGGATACCTAGCAAGATCTCATCTCTAAAACTCAGAACAATCTAGTATCACATAGATGGGCATTAGTTTTCCGCTTTTTCACATTCACAAAGGNCCAAATTACTATCATCACATTTGGGGGACTACCCCACGCCCCAAAAAAGTTCTTGAAAAATGATCTAAACTGGGTTTGGTTGTATGCATTTATAATCTTGGCACTGATGCAAAGGCACAAGGGTCAAGAGTTCAAGGTCAGTCTCAGCTACAAAGTGACTTCTAAGTCAGCTTGGACTACATGAGACCTTACCCTTACCCCACAAAAAGTGATTTTTTCTTCTTAGTTCAAGAAGCTTGGCTTTGAGATTTTATTACTTTTCTTATTGCTGTGGCAAGATCAACTTGAGGGAAAAGGGGGTTATTTTAGCTTACAGTCCGAGAGCATAAACGCCCATCATGACAGGGATGAGAATGTGAGTATCAGTCACTTGTATCTGCACAGAGAGATGACCACCGGTGCTCAACTAGCTTTTTCCTTTTGATTCAGCCTGGGACCCCAGCCCACAGCATAGTGCAACCCACAGTCCAGTCACNGTTTATACACTCAATCATTTTTTTTAAATTATTATAAATGCTCGGCTGATAGCTCAGGCTTGTTATTAGCTAACTCTTACACTTAAATTAACCCATAACTCTTATCTATGTTTAGCAACATGGCTTGGTACCTCAAAAAGTGATCTTACATATACTAATTTTACTAGTTAATATATTATTGTTTCTNCTATATTCTAGAAGGACAAAAGGTGTTTGTTAACTACTAGGTAGTCATTAGTAGGCAATTAGCTCTTTAATGCAGAAACTGTTGGTTTCATTATATTGGTTACATATTGATTTTATTCAGGCTTGTCAATTAAGAAATACAAACAAGAGACTCTTAGTTACTTCTACAGGTCTAATCTTTCCTTACAGAAGCTGTTAAACACAGCTCTGAAGTAGTGGAGTATAGTCAGCAAGAGATTTGGGTGGAGCAACAACAGTTCATCTGAAATCCACAATTATATATTTACTTCCTTTGGTGCCTTGTACAGTAAGGCACTGTTAAGGATGTTACAGAATAAAGGAAAATACCACAGCAAATAGTTCTAGTGACAACTTACTAAACAAGTTACAGTGTAATGATGGTGGTGATGATGATTGTTTCATTTTATTATTATTTTTTACAATAAGAGTATAGCCTTTATACTCCACACTCACACACACACAAAATAAAACAAGTGCTTATTATGAAACANTCCCTGCCCCATCCCCCCTCAATATACTGAACATAGCAATTTAATATAACAAAAAAAATCAAGACAAGTCTGATTTCAAAATTTCAATAAAAAAGCAAAAGTAATGAAACAGCTGTTCGACTTCCAACTCTTAATAGGCCCCAAACAAAAGAGCCCTGTATAAGTTTCTCCGGCACACAATCCAGTAGAAATGCTCAACTGTAATCAGCTGGTAATTGATGTGAACAGAACCTTAGAACAGAAGTTATATTGCTTCCCTGCCCCCTTTTCTCTTACAGTTGGAGGCACAGGTATTAGGGNGATACAAAAGTCAAATGAAGAAGAATTATAAAGAAAAATTCCCAAAGCTGCAGCTGTTTGGAATAGAAAGGAAGACAGTATTTTACAAATGTTCAAAAATTGCAAAGCATTAACACAATTCATTCACTATCACTCCTACTTGAAAGACTAGAGATCAGCGTCTTATTATATAAAACTGTACTGTACGTTCAGAACTGTATTATAGGTTCACCAGAAACTATGGATGTAGTTTTGGGGTTTATCAAGGAAAACAGGTTCAGTTCAGATCGTTAGATATATATATCTGGATCAGTATCTAGAACTGTCACCCTGAACGGCTGTAAACTAAACAATAGCATGTTAACTCCATAGGAAGCTTAAGGATTGAAGATATATACACAGCTAATTAGATCTCCCCTGCTTCACGCTCTTCAGAGCTCCTCCTGTCTTCTGATCTGCCATTAGCACTCTCATAGGACCGCTTCTTATCTTTTCGATCTCGGTCACGAGGTGATCTGTCTCTTGAACTCCTGTCTCTGTCACGAGATGCTAAGTCTTGGTCTCTGAATCTTTCTTTTGAGGATCTGAAAAATATTAATTTGAGGAGCAAAATATGTTGGGACACCCAAAATCCAATGAAAGAATAGGATCAATATTAAGTTTCTGATAGCTGAAGAAATAGATTAGAATACATCTTGAGGAGAGNGTCTGACAGAAAAAAGCACTACTATAGCTGATAGGGGCACCAAAACAAGATTGGTGGCAACCAAGAGCTATAGGTAAAAAAGCCTAAACTAAACAATGACTTATAAATATTCTTAGTATTTTGGAGATAACCATGAAGTTCCTCCAATTAATAAAGGGATATTTAATATAAAAATAATGTATAGGTAATAATAGATTTTAAAAGTGAAAAGTATCAGATTCCAAATTGGATGGAAATCAATGAATTAGTACAGAGGTCTTATCCTTTGGGCCAAATGGGCTGACAATAAGGATCTGAAGTGTTGTAAATCACACACAATCTTAGGATGTAGGAGTCTTTCTTTTCTATCAACTTTTAAAATGTAAAAATGCAGAACCATCCATAGCTTGCTGGCTGTACAAAAACAGGCTCCAGCCATATTTGTTCTATTGGCAGCACTTTGCAAACCTAGGTAACAGAACTACTCAATAATATGGCTTTAAATAACCATTTGCAAATTCAAAAATCTGCTTTACTCGAGTGAATTCANTAAAACCAAAATGGAAGGTATCAAAAACTGATTATACCATAATAATGTACTGCTACTAATACTACTATCTCCATTCTCATACCCATCTTCAAAAAAAGGTACATAAACAAAACACCTTCATATCAGAAATGCAACCAGGAAAAAAAAACAAAACAAAACAAAACGCAAAGACATTACAGAGAATCTAACTATATTGGTTAGCATAGAATATATACTTTCAACACCTAAAATGAATTAACAACAAATATTACATTTATTTTGTTCTTTACAGGTGATACAGAATGTTTACACATAATTTATCTCAACCAAGGTTTAGAATTATGATCAGAGGCACTGCCAAGTCCTACATAATACTTTTTTTTTTTTGTTAAGAATTGCGAGTTTAAACCTAGGACCTCAATATGCTAAGTTTGCATGCTACTAGCCCTGAAAAAGCAATACTTTCAGAAAAACATAAGGCAAGATAAAAATACTACTGTAACCAGTTTTAAAAATATAGATAAGGAGAGCATTGTAGTTTAGATATAAAACAGTTCAAAAGGCTCATGTACTGTTGACTTGAAACTGGTGGGTGGTGCTACAGAAAACTGGCGAGGTCATAAAGATGATGGTACAGTCAATGAATTAACCCTCTGTAAGTTCATAGCTAACCAGCCATTAAGAGGTGGATTCTGGCAGGACGAAACAAGTCAAGTGCCTGACCCCTTGTTCTCTATTTCTTCTGCCATAAGGTGAACTTCACCACTTCACTCCATTACAGGCTCCTTGCCCTGGCATTCTGGTTCATTAGGCATGGGGCCCAGAAACAATTCAAAAGTGGCCATGAACTGAAATCTCAGAAAATATGAGCTAAAAAAATCCTTCCTCTCATAATTTGTTTTCAAGTGTTTTGTCATAATACAAAGATATGGTAACACAGATGATTAAAATAAAAGCTTGAAAACTTAACACCAATTTAGAGCATTCTACTTGAGGTTTTGTAAGTCTTTTTCTCCCTTTTGTTTTGTTTTCTAAGTCAAGGTCTTTCTCCCTATCCCAAGCCCACCTCAATTTGTGGCAAGCCTCCTCCCTCAGCCCCTGGAGTGTTAGCATTACAAGANCTCTTGCTTAATAAGCATTTAAAAAATAATATGCTTAAAAGACAAAAAGTCATATTCCAAGTTTACACAAGCCATCTCCAGAGCCTCTATTAATGATGATAGAAATGGTCAATAGAACAATGACATTAGATGCTGGCAAGTCCCTGAGGTCAGTGATAATAACTAAAAAATAAAGATATGAATTAATGTTTGTACAAGATCACAAATACCCTACATGCAGACAGTTTCATATGTGTTACTATTGAAAGCCTAATAAGCCAAATATTCCTATTAACTATTTAATGAAATAGAGAAAAACCATAGGATGTAATTAAATTATTTGGCAAAGAATTCTTGAACCCATGTAGTCTGACTTTGAAGTCTGTACTACATGACAGAACACCCCAAAAAGCACAAGGTTGCTGAAAGCCTCACTGACCTGTGGGAACTGTTGCCAAGACAAGGTTCATATAGATAACTCACTTGTAGCAGAGACCAGTACTTCACAGCAAGGGCAAGAAAACAGCAAAATGTCAAGACTTTTAATGGACTCTTTTACCATCAAAAGCTAAACTCACATATATACTAATAATTTGATGTTTTATATATATGAACAAGTAGCAATTATTTGCTTTTTTTGTTAAAAACAATGTTTTAAAAGTAATTTGAATTCAAAGATATGAAATACTCTTGAGAAAAGCAAAATTTTTTAATAGTTTTACAAAAATAATCCTCTTTTGAACATGCGGAGTATGGTGGGAAGTTTTCCTATATAAATAAACTTCACAAGTGCAGGAAGCATCAAGATGACACAATGATAGGACAAGACTCCCCACCCATCCCTCTCATTTCCATCACCAATAAAGACATGTAAGATAAACACCAGAAAAATGACAGCTGTGTAGGTTAACACAGAATCATCTAGATCCTTTACNATCTAGCTGCACAATTCTCAGATTAGTGTGCAGATTTCAAATCATCAAGAACATTAAGAAAATGCTTGTTTCTGGACACTGTACTGAGGATAGCCTCTAAATTCCAGTTTCAAAATGTGAGAAAGAGACCTACAGGTATTTTCCTACTTGTTTAATTACAACCATTTATTCAATTCTNATCCATTATCTAAAACCATTTTTAAAAATCATTATGATGTTTTCACNATCTAAATTTATATAATTTGCCCTGTGATACCCAGTTTAGCACTTTATAATCTGTGGTCAAGTATGTTCCCACACAGAAAACTCCTTAGAGGAACATGAANATGGTTGTTTACCTGTACTAGTATTTCTTTGCTATTTTTTTAACTAAGCCTAGCACAGAGGAAAGTTATCCCAGCACTTAAGAGGAAGCTGAGAAAAAAGNATTATGAATCTGAGGCCAGTTTGGGCTATGTAAGACCTTGTCCCTCCCTGACCATTCCCCCAAAATCACCCTCCCACAAATAAAACTANTTAGAATCACTTGAAGGGCAACTTAGAACAAGGACAGAAATATATGAAATAAAATGTTGACCGAAAGCCTATTAACAAAGTGAGCTTGTGATTTCAGGGAAATGGGTAATTCAGTCTAAAACAAAGGTTTTGCCAGCTTTCTGTGGATTCAACTATGAATTCTATGTGGATTAAAACACAGAAAGCCTAAGACTAGTAACTAGGCACTCCAAGTGTTTCTCCTACATAAACCTAAGCATGGTTGTCAGGAGGAAAAAGTAATTTTAAGTATAATTTATGTTCCATAGGATTATCATGTGACCTGAGTTTTGAGAGCTTAACAGTTTCACTACATTCTAACCCTTAGTCTGCGCTCATTGCATATTTTAAGGTTTCCTGCTATACTAAGTAGTGCTGTAGCTTCTCAAAACTCAGAATCTTCCCATCACACTAAAGGTGAACACAAAAATGCATGTTTTATACTGCAGATTAAACAACATAGTAGAATGTGTTTGCTCTTTAGAAGTGCACCAGCTCCAAGTTTGGAAAACAGGCAAACAAAGCTAAATAATTCTTTTAATGAAAGGACTTCACAGAGCCCCTAATTTGTTAATACATATTGAAAAACAAACAAAAATCCCCACAACCTCATCAGTTATTAGTACCTAAAATTATTTGCCTATAAAGTAGTTTTTATCAGCACCCCTCCCACATCCCCAACATCCTACGTAAAGAAAAGCAATAACCTCTNCATATACTGGCTCCAATTTCTTACTCTGGCTCACACGTAACTCTGCATGAACTACCCATACAATCAGAAGAAATGCATACACCTACAATTGAGTACATATCAATACCAGGTGCAAGTTTCAAACCAATTCTCTAAGCATAAGTAACATAAGTAAACAAAAGGCTAAACATAAAGGTAGCTCCGCATCCTCGGATCGGCACTTCAGTACCTCCTCTTGGATCGCTCTCTGCTCCTATCTCTAGAACTGTGCCGACTTCTCTGGTGGCTGCGGCTGCGACTGCGGCTACTGGAACGGGACCTGTGGCGATGTCGTTTCTCCCGAGACTTGGATCGAGTCCTCCTCTTGCGTTCTCGTGACATGGAGCGAGATCGGTGTCTGCGATGCTCTCTGGATCTAGATCTACAAGATTTCATTGTTAATGCTACAACTCTCATTTACACTTAAGTTTTTCTTTTAAAAAGAAGCTGTTTCCCCCCCCCCTTTTAAAGTGATGTGTAGCCAGTTGATAGTGGCACACGCCTTTAAACTCAGCACTTGGGAGGCAGAGGCAGGCAGATCTGAGTTCGAGGCCAGCCTGATCTAGAACAAGTTCCAGGACAGGCAGGGCTACACAGAGAAACTGGACAAGCAGGACACAATAGAAAGCGAATGCCAAACTTTGCCAAGACAATGTAAGACAGTCCTTCAAAATCCCTGCTTTACAAAAGTATTTGTCACATATTCTAGGCCTATAGGCCAAAGATGGATGCCCCAACGTTACAGAGGAACCTTGGGGTGACTGTGCAGGTAGCCAGATATCTGTCATTTCTATAGTTTTGGAAGTTGTTTCCTCTGTACTTCCTGTTTACTTCAGTACTATTTTATCCTTCTTGGGTCTCTGATGGAGTTATAGACAAGANAGTCATAGTTACAGATTTGTTATCTAATTAAAAAAAAATTACCAGGGAGATAAAAAATATATAGGTTGAGAAACATAAAAGCTTAAGTTTTTTATCTAAGAAGATGTTTTAAGATCTAAAAAGATATTTTTAGGATGGTAATACAAGTTATGATAAAAAATGGTTTAGGTACAAAACTTTGGAACATGTCTTTTTTTTCCCCAGAACTGTGGACCAAATTGTATATAATTTTACTGTGTTAAGAGTTAAAACCTTTCCTTTTTATTTAGACAAAAAAGGGGGAAATGTTGTGGAATCATCTTTTTGTACCTTGTGAAGATGTGTCACTCTGATTGGTTTAATAAAAAGATGAATGGCCAATAACTAGACAGGATTTCCAGGCTTCCCAGAAGACACTGGGAAGAAGGGGCAGAGATGAGGGGACACGGAGGAAGCAGGAAAGCAGGATGAACAGTACATAGGTGAGGTAAATGAGCCTGGGGCAACACANAGATTAGTAGAAATGGGTTAATTTATGAGAGCTAGCTAAAAAGAAGCCAAGCTTCCATAACTAATAAGAAGTCTCCATGTGGTTATTTGGGCACTTGGCAGGCAGGACAGAAATAGTCACTACAATTGTAGCTCAGTGGTATACAGAACTTGCTTAACACCCAAGGGGCTAATAGGATCCACCCCTACTATTAGACAGAAAAAAAAAGCTAAGTGGATAAAAGTGCTTGCTTCATAACCACGAGTCCTAGAGTGTATACCTCAGCACATGCCTGTAACCCAGCTGAGGGCAGAGGACAGGAGGGTTGCTGAGCCTTTTTAGTTTACACCCTGGCTGAGAACACACAAACCCCACATTCAGACAAGGGCCAAAGAGGACAATACCAAAGCCCTCTTCTGACCTTCACACCACACATATATACACACATACACTCACAGATACACAGGTACAAACAAAATACACACATACACAAAAAAATATTAATAAAAAAAGATTTATNNGGGGAAGTTGTGGTGGCACATTGAGTTTCAGGCCAGCCAGGGCTACATACACATAGCTAGACTCTAACTAAGCTGTATCAGGGGCTGGAGAGATGGCTTAGCTGCTCTTCCAAAGGTCCTGATGAATTTAATGCCCAGCAACCAGATGTGGCTCACAACCATCTATAATGGGATCTGATGCCCTCTTCTGGCATTCAGGCATACATGTAGACAAAGTACTTACACTTAAAAAAAAAATTGTTTTTGAATAAGAAAGAAAAATAAAGGCAACAATCAGTATTACCCCTTCATGCCAATTTTTAAATTTTTTTTTCTTTTTAGCTAGAGATGGCTCAACAAGTACACATGCTGCTCTTCTACAACCTGGGTTTCCAAGGGCACTCCCTCTACATACATGGCATATAATTTGGGCATTTTACCAAAATATAGCCCATTGCACCATTTTAGTTACAAGGGAAAAAGAATAGTAAAATAAAATTAAGTCCCTGAACTGTTGGAATTTAGAGTCCAGAAAGAAGTCTCTAGAAATCTGCCTAGAAATAAGTAAATGGAGAAATGGGTAGGAATAGTTTACATGATGTAGGCAGAAAAGGATTTTCTGACAGGATGGCATTTGAGCAAAGATCGAAAAAGAGAAGAAGCAAATCAGCCAGCATAGTGAGGAGCACCCAGGTATAAAGTTCTGGAATGAGAGCAAGTTCAACATGTTGAAGGGAAGGCACAGAAGAAACCTGCTTGGCCACAATGAAGTGAGTAAAGAGGAGCAACATTTGGGGTTTGACAAACATGAAGACCAAGTATTTCATCATTCAAATCAGGAAGCTCTAAGTGGAGTATTACAAAGTGAATGGGGGAAGTATTATTGTGTGACAACTATAAACAATTATCTCAAGGCACACTGGATCACATATATAGACACCCCACTAAGAATATAGTGCCAGATGTGGTGGTACACAGCTGTAATCTCATCATTAAGGAATATAGAGGTAGGAGGATAATGAATTTAAGCAAGACCTTGCCTGGAAAAACAATTAACTAGGTATGTTGACACATGCCTGTAATCCTTCCTAACAGTTCCAGAAGACAAACTGGAGCCAACCAGGACTACATAGTCTCAAAAACAAAACCCACACAATAACAACAAAATCCCCAGGCTAGCTGGCAAACCTATTTGTATTTCCAACAAGTATATTAGGACATTGTTTCTTAAATGGACCACTCAAATTGATTTATTTTTTTCAAACTGCCTTAAAAAAAAAAAATCCTGGGCTGGAAAGATGGCTCAGCAGTTAAGAACACTGGCTATTCTGCCCGAGGACCCCAGTTTCAATTCCCAGCCCCACATGGCAGCTCACAACTATCTGTTTTAAGATGGATTTTCTAAATGTTCTTGTTAAATAAAACACAGAGGCAGAGATAGGGGTAAAAGTCTGACAGAGATAAGAGGAATTAGGAACAGCTACCAGCCTCACCTCAGACTTCTGCTGCTGCTGCTCACAAAATGGAGAGTTGTGTGACTTTCTATATCTCCACATCTATATCCCTTTCTGTTCTGTTCTCCCATTGGCTCTTTCAGCCTAGCTATATCACTTCCTCCTATCTATTGCCCACTGCTGTCACTTCCTGCCTGTCTATATAGACCTCCAGAATTCTATGGTTGATGCTGGGATTAAAGGCACGTGTCTCAACGCTTGACTGTTCCTAGTGTTAACTGGAACTCACAGGGATCCAGACAGACCCTGCTTGCTAAGTGATAGGATTAGGGGCGTGTGCTAATTTTGCAAGGCTAGCTGCTGACCTTGTTCCTCTGATCTTCAGATAAATTTTATTGGGGGACATAGATAAAATACCACCACAATCTGTAACTCCAAGATCTGATACCCTCACACAGCTATACACGCAGGCAAAACATCAATGCACATAAAATAAAAATTAAATAAAAAAACCCTGTCATATATTTACTGAATTTCTAGAAGATTTTCAAAGAAATAGCTCAGCTGTCTGTAGATACCATGTTGGGTCATGAAGGTGGCAAAAAGAAGCCCCTGAAACAACCCAAGAAGCAGGCCAAGGAGATGGAAAAGGAAGATAAGGCTTTCAAGCAGAAACAAAAAGAGAAGAAACACAAAGAGCTAAAAGCCAAGGCCACGGGGAAGGGACCCCTGGCCATAAGTGAAATTAAGAAATCTGGCAAAAAGGAAGCAGTTCCTCGTATCTGAAATGATGGTGACCCTCTTCCATTCCTATTTAAACATCTGGATTCCCTGCCATAACATCTTTGCCACCCATAGTTAGAATGAAGTGTTATCCTGGAACCTGTTGTACATTATAATAAACTTTCGTAATAAATAAATAAATAATGATTGAATGAATAAATAAATAAATAAATAAAGGCTCACTGTCTCTAGTGTTCAGCAATTCCTACCTCAGCTGTGAATTTAAAGTAAACCAGTCTGAAATCCCACCAGAGCCTGCTGTTTCATCTTAGCCTGTCTCTTATACACATCTAGATGTGTATAAGAGACAGGTGCTGGTGTGTGCCACCACTGCTCAGCTCAGTCAGTAATAATTTATTCTCACTGAAATTTACAAGATATATAACCTAAAAACCACACATTTGAAAAACACAGCTTCACTACTTTATCCATCTTCTACAGTAGTCTCTTATACACATCTAGATGTGTATAAGAGACAGGAGATACACCTGGCCTCCGCCTCCCAAGTGCTGGTGTGTGCCACCACTGCTCAGCTCAGTCAGTAATAATTTATTCTCACTGAAATTTACAAGATATATAACCTAAAAACCACACATTTGAAAAACACAGCTTCACTACTTTATCCATCTTCTACAGTACCTACCTTTTGGGATTCTTGCTATGTGAACGGGACCTAAAAAAAGAATATCTACTTTTAGAAAAGTGACTATATAAATTTTTTAAACTGGCAAAATGTGCTGGTAAATGATATTCTTCTTGAGTTCTGACTTTTACTTCTATAAAAACAAGTCATGTACTTATGCATCCGAGTCCTCCCCCCCAAGGAAAAAAGAAAACTACAGAATTCTCTCTACCTTGTCACAGAAGTTCCTTCAACTTGACACCTGACTTAGAAAAGAATATGCTTCTGGAGATTGAAACTGTGTGCTTATCACAAAAACAGTTCTCCAGAAACCATTCCCTAAACTAGAACAACAGAAAACAAAACAAACCAACAACAACAAAAAAATACCTATTTTTTCCTATAGCTTTCACACTGTGAATCTGTCTTCTATGAACAAAGAAGAATGATTCAAGATCTGAACTGCCCATTTTGAACCTACAACCTCACACTATAGTCCCAGAAAAATGAACTCAAACTTTTTATCTTTGCCCATTTATATGAATTATATTCTTTAAAAAATTATGTGTGTATGTGGTGTGTGTGTGTATGTGGTGTGTGTGTGTGTGGTGTGTGTATATGTGTGTATGTGTGTGTGTGGTACGTGTGTGTGGTGTGTGTATATGTGTGTGTGTGTGTAATGTGTGTATATATGTGTATGTGTGTATATGTGTGTATGTGTGTGTGTGTGTGTGTGTGTGTGTGTGTGTGTGTGTGTGAACCTGGGTGTGCACGACTCAGCAGACCAGAAGCATTGGCTCCTCTGGAGCTAAAGTCACAGGAAACCGTTACCTGCCCAATGTGTATGCTGGCAACTGGACTCAGGTCCTCTGGAAGAGCAGTACATGTTCTTAATCACTAAACTATCTCTCCAGCTCCAAAATTATTATATTCCTTTTTTAAAAAGTGTGTTTGTCTGCATGTGTATGTTAACCATGTGCATGTCTGAGGTCAGAAGAGGCTGGATCCCCAGAACTGGAGATATGGATAGTTGTGAGCCACCATGTGGGTGTTGCTCTTTAACTGCCAAGCCATCTCTCCAACCTCCAAATGATCCAGCCCCAGATTATAATCTTATATAACACAACTCCTTACATTTCCCAGTACAGTGTTAGTACTCAATAAACAAACAATTCCAATTCCAAACACTTCAGGGTACATATATAATGGCAAGCATATTTTAAAGTATGCTTTGGGCTGTATTAACTATGGTTCTATCCATTCACTGTCTGTGCAACCAGGGGACAGTTGAATATCCTCCCTTAGTTTAATCTATCATTTGAAAGACAGGAATAGCAATATAAATGTCATTAGGTATGAAATGTCCCCCAAAAGGTAATGTGCCAATGATCTGGTCACCAACTGGTGTATCTAATCATCCAGAGCTAAGTAGATCATAAGGGCTCTTATCCAATCAATGGATAAATAATCTACAGACAAATTTTTTTAATGTGTACATGTATACCCCATGCACATTGATACCTGTGAAAGCCAAGGGTGTTGGATCCCATGGAGTTGGGGGTTACAAGCAGTTGTGAACTGCTCAATGTGGCTGCTGAGAAGTGAACTCAATTTCCTGAAACAACAGCAAGCACCCTTAGCCATTTCTCCAGCACCTAATGACAGATTCTTAATTTGATGGTACTGTTATAGGAAATCAGTAGGTGAGACCTAGTTCAAAGAAGTAGGTTCTTTGAAGGGAGGATCTTATGTCTGGACCTGTCCTGTCAACTTACTGNGCTTGCCTACCTTGCAATAAGCAGCTTTTCTCTACCATGACCCTTTGTATCTTTCAGTCATCATGATGTTCTGCCTTAACCACAGGCCCACAGCAATGGAGCCAGCAGACTAGGTGCTGAAACTTCTGAATCTATGAGTCAAAATAAATCCTTCTTTTCAACTGTTCCTCAAGTATTTTCTAACAGCAATGAAAAGCCAATACAGATCAGATAAACCAAGGCAAATTTCTTAACACAGAGCCTGGTATATAAATAGCTAGTAAATGACATATGTTTTTAGNTGATTATATCAGGAGCAATTAAAAACCAGCTTGTGTAATTTTATACTATTTTATAACTTTATCTTATGAACATATTTACAGTACTTCCTCAATTCCACAGCATTTAAAGAAGAAAATTATTTCAACTTTGTTTTGTTTTGAGGCAGTCTTACACTGCAGGCCAGGTTGGCTTTGAACTAGGTATTCTACTGAAAGCTAAGATTATAGATATGAACCACCACACTTGCTGTGATTGTTTTTTTGGGATGAGGACTCTCTATGTAACTTAGGTTGGCTCCAAACTCTACATAGCCTAAGCTACCCACAATGCTGCAGGTCCTTCTACTTCAGATTCCTATATGCTGGGATTACAGGTATGCATCACCATACCTAGCTACATATTCCTCCAACAGGGTTACATTTNGNAATCAAAAGGAGTAANAGGTGATGGACTTTCTCACCATCTACAAATATTACAGTCCTATAGAAAAAAAAATATATATATACATATACATACATATATATACATAAACACACACACACACACACACACACACACACACATATATATATGTATGCGCGGTAGCCTTGTGGTGGTACCATACTCCTTTAATCTCACACTTGGGAGGTAGAAGCAGGTGGATCTCTGTAAATTCAAAGCCAGCCTGGTCTACAGAGCAAATTGTAGGACAGCAGGACTACACAGAGAAACCCTGTCTCAAAAAAACAAACAAAAATAAAAACAACAAAAAATGAGGTCATTTGACTATCTCAGTCGAATCTTAAATTGAGAATTATAACACTATGTAAAATGCTTATCTATACTATTCTAAATATTGCAATACTGAACAACATCCCTAGAAAAAAAAAACAGCCTAGGACTAAGCATAGTGACAGAGTGCTTGAAATCTCTGCACTCGGGCAGTTGGCCTGGGTTACACAGCAAGACCTAGGTTTAACAACCAAATAAGCTAAATATGGTGGTATGCACGCTTTAAAGAGGTAGGCAACTCTCTTTGAGTTCAAGGCCAGTCTGTTCTACAGAGTTCCAGGACAGCTAGGGATACATAGAGACCTTGTCTCAATAATAATAAAAAAAGCAAAGCAACAAGAGACCTTGCCTCAGTAAGGTGAAAGACAAGAACCAATTCCAGAAAACAGTCCTCTGACTTTTACACACACACACACACACACATTGACACACCCCCACACAAACAGAAAAAACTGGGGGGAGGGGGGCGTACAACCTCAGCATATACTAAAAACAAACAGGCTAAGTCTTGAAATAAAATTTGTTAAATGGAAAACAAAGGTAGAGAGAAATGGGGAAGGGGTGAGATGGTAAGAAAAAGATAGACAAAGGATTTCTTAAGACAGATGACAACAATACAGCATTGTACTGTTTTGTCTTTAAAATTAAAAAAAAGCTGTCAGCTAAAAGCCAGTGAAATGGCTCAGTGAAAAGGTCTTGCAAGAAAAGCCTGGTGGCCTGAGTTCAGCTCCCATGGGGAAAGTCCTGACCTCCACTTGAGCACTGTGACACACATGTGCCTGCTATGCGCGCGCGCGCACGCACACACACGCGCGCGCACACACACACACACACACACACACACAGAGAGAGAGAGAGAGAGAGCTATGTAACACAAAATAAAGCTCACCTAAACTGAGAATAGTATGTTCAGAGCTTTAGAGTTAGCATGACCAATAATTATCTTAGGGACTTACAGTATCTCCGAGAGAAGGTATCTAAACTCTAAAGACGTAATGTAATCACAACACTATAAATCAGAAGAGGTAAATTTCTTTGTGGCATGACTGCCTATTATAAAGTGCATAAAGTTCTTAACTTGTTGCCAATGGGTAACAATGACTTCTAAGGATGTTTAAACTAAGTATGAAAATACTAAATTTACCAATTAATGAGTTAATATAAGCAGACTTGCTGTATCAAGTTAATTAATTTTTATAATTAATGGCTCCGCTGGGTGGGGTGTCGCAGGGGAGGCAGTCTGGGTCTACAGAGCAGGTTTTAGGACAGCCAGGACTACAAGGAGAAACCCTGTCTTGAAAAACAATACAAAAGACAAAAACCAAAACAAAGTAAAATAATTTATGGCTCCTACAATTGAAAAGATAGTCATAGCTTAGTATAAAAACAAAAACTCCCAAATCTTTCCTCAAAACATAATAAAAGGTGGCATGTTAGAGTGTTTGCTTATCATGCCTAAGCCCTAGTCTCAAAGCCCAAGACCACCACCCAAAAGAGAAAAGGCCACAGTTCTGTGCTAAGAAGGTACAAATCTAAATTTAACCCAGTATGAAAAAAAAAAAAAAAATCAATGGGTTGATATCAAGAGGTTTTACTGTAATTTATTCAACTTAAAGACTTGAGACAGCCCTTATTTGCTTTTCCACAATCTTGAAAGAAATCACATCAGCTCAATTGAATGGCTAAGAGCTGTTAAAGGCTGAACACCCCTAGCATGAAAATGTGAAATCCAGACACGATACACAAAAACTAGGATTTCTCGATCATTTCAGATTTTCAATCAGAGACTAAACAAGTAAGGCTTGTTTACTCACAGACTCCCCAATTCAGAAACACCAAATTCTGAAACATTTCTGGTTTAAAGCATTTTAGATAAATACAAGCTATTGAATCTGTATCATTTCTATTAAAATGGTCTTGCATGGTAATTTTTTGTTTTTGTTCTCCAAGATAGTGTTTCTCTGTGTAGCATTGGCTGTCCTAGAACTCACTATATNGACCAGGCTAGCCTCAAACTCAGAGATCCCCTGCCTCTGCCTCTCAAGTACAGGAATTAAGAGCGTGCATCACCACGGCCCAGCCCTACTACTCTTTGACCTTTTCTAAAACTTTGATAAATGTGTTTGACCATCTCATTCTATCTTCATGCCACTTAATATTCTTTGACCATCTTATATCTTCATGCCATTTAATATCTCTGATTTTTTTCTAAACTCCTATATTTTAATTTATTTTGNGCATCCTCCATGTGCCACAGTACGCCATGGCACTATTAGAGGTCAGAGGAGAACTCTTGGGAACTGTCTTTTGTCTTCCACCTGTGGGTCTCTGGGACTGAGTACCACCATGGCCGGCTTGCATGGTAACATTCTTTAAAGGCAAAAATTTCAAAATTTCTATGCCCAGAACCAGTTTAATACCATCTTCAAGCCCTATTTCCTTCAGGCTGGAGATGGAGCTTCACGCACGCGCACTACTTCTGACGCCATCCATACCTCCTCAGTCTCTCCCGCTCTTCTCTCTCCCGCTCTTCTCTTCGTTTCAGACGTTCCTGGTTTCTTTTCTCCTGCTTCTCAGCTACCACTCTCTTTAAAATGGTAATAAGTTAAAAATCAGTTGTAAATTTACTGGGCAAATCTTTAATTATCTTTACCTTAAACTACATCTGTTTTCTCATATAGTACAATTAACATAACTTAAAATTTTGTCAAGTACAATTATTAGACTTCCATAATTGTGGAAAACATGTAAAACTTCGTGTTTCACCATGATTTGTTTTTTGCCAAGCATGAAAGGCAAGCATGCTACACCACTGAGCTCCAGCCCTGC
>LZPO01027383.1:683064-697111 GCA_001675575.1 Neotoma lepida | reverse complement strand
TAATATTCAATCTCTTATATATTGAAAATTGGGAGTCAGGGCTAAGCCAGTGGTAAAGTGTTTGTCTACTAAGTTTAAAGCCTTAGCTTTTATAATACTTAGTACTACACACTGGGAGGAAAGTGTATTATCTCATTCATGTATTAACGATCATAGAATCACAAAGATACCTTCCTAAGTCTTTCCTCCTAAGAGACATTATCATGTTCAAAATATTTTTACTACAATGTAACATGAAAGCAAAATCACATACATCAAGTTCAAAGAAAAAGTCCTGTTCTTTGGATGCAATTTCATAATCTGCTCTTAAAGCCAGGTCATGGACTTTCAGGCATTCTCCAAGATCCATTCTCTAGGAAAGAAAAGAAGATATTATATTGAAAACATGTATTATAAAAATTCATCAATATCACAATTCTCCTCAGAATATATGTTAAGTCATATAGTACACTTCTTCATTTAATGGACCTTCAAAACATAAATCAATTAGGGCTGGGGAGTTAACTTGGTTGATGAGGGCTTATCTGACATGTACAAAGTCCCAGGGTCATTCAATCCCTTAGCTCTCCACAAACTGGATGTAGTGGTACAAACCTATAATATCAGTACTCTGTAGAGGCAGGAGGATTGGAAGTTCAAGGCCAGATGTAGGTACATAGCAAATTCAAGATTAGCATGAGCTCATACTTGAGACCATCTCGCAGAAAAAAACAAACAAAAGGCTATGAAAAACAACCAGGAGTCTTAATAAATTAGTAATACCACCAATANACTACACGGGAGGCTTTTGGAAATGAGGTGGCCAGAAAAAGACCACTTGTCATGGTGCGTATGTGGAGGGTGCATATGGTGCATGGTGCATATGCAGAGAATAATGTGTGAGAAATAGTTCTCTCCTTCCATCAATCCTGGGGATTGAACTCAGACTGTCACTGAGCCATCTCGCCAGCCCAGAAAAATGTTTCTCATGAGAATGCCTTTAAACTGACCCTAAAGAGTGGGAAGCAATGCTGGGTATGGCAGCAAGTATTTGTAATCCTAGTATCTTGAGAGTCTCAGTGGGCGGTGGTGGTGCACACTTTGATCCCAGTACCCAGGAGGCAGACGCAGGCGGAACTCTGTGAGTTCCAGTCTACAGAGCGAGTTCCACAACAGGCTTCAAAGCTACACAGAGAAACCCTGTCTCGATAAGCGCCCTCCCCCCCAAAAAAGAGTCGCAGGGTGGGGCTGGAGAGATGGCACAGTGGGACCAAGAATACCGACTGGTCTTCCACAGGACTTGGGTTCCATTTCCAGCACTTTAAAATAAAAATAAAAGTCTCAGGCTGGAGGATCTCGTCACAAAAAAAGATCAATTAAGTAGGTAGACAGACAGGCAGACAAAAAATAAGGTGAGGGGAGGAGAAAGGAAAGACAGGGGATGAGGTGACAGAATTGTAGTAGTATCACAACCTCACACAGTGGAACATTCCTGCAATTTCCTGCAATCATAGCATTTGAAANGCAGAGATAGGAAGACTGCAGGTTTGAGGCCAGTAATCAGTCAGTGTTTGACCCCCGTCACCACCAAAAGCACAACAAAACCCAGCTGACGAAACAAAATCCCATATAAAATAGCTAATATTGCTCAGTCATAAGAAATTTCTACAGGAAACAGTATTATAGTATCTACTGCACCAGTCTGAGCACCAGTCTTAGTTTTATATACACAATCTAAAATGACTCAGCTAACCTTGCTTTTTTTTTATTTTTGCCAATAACCTGTACAAGTATGAAACAAGGTTATGAACAATCATTTTGCATAATATCCCAAACTAAAGATAGTACATTTACCAGATCAAGACCTTGAAGGATTTTAAAAAAGGTTTAAAAGGATATAGAGTGGGTAAAATTTAAATAAATACGAAGTCACACAGTCTATTTACAAAAACAAATAATTAGGTATGAACAGAGAATTAGAGAAATTTTAAAACTTGGCATAAGAAAGTGTTATGGGCCAGGTGTGGTGGAACAGGCCTTTAACCGCAGGGTTTGGGAGGCAAAGGCAAGTGGATCTTCCTGCATTTGAATCTGACTTCATAGTGAGTTCCAGGGCTACAGAGAGACTCTGTCCCAAAAAGAGCCACACAGAGGATGCTTATAATCCTAGGACTTGGGAAGCTGAGGCAGGATGATCAAGCTCAAGGTTTCTTAAACTACATAAAAAAAACACTGCCTCAAAAAATTAAGCTAAAGGGCTAGAAAAATGGCTCAGCTGTTTAGAACACTTGCTCCTTTTCCCAGCTCAGTTGCCAGCACCCATGTCAGACAGTTCACAGAGGCCTATAATTCTAGCTCCAAGGGATGTGACACCTCCACAGACACCTGCATAAACCTGGCATACATACACAAAGATATATACATACCCTAAAATAAATAAATAAATAAATAAGGGTGCGTGTTTTACAGTACGCATGACAGTAAATCTAAGTGATCTACAACGAATTTTAAAACTGCATTTTAGAATCTCTTTTAACAAATCTATTTTTAGTTTTTAATGAGAAATAATCTTTATTTGATAATTAACTTTACATCTTGATTTTTCTCTTCTGATTGCCTCTTTATCTGGCTTCTCTGCCTGTTTCAGTCTTAAGACACATGGTCTCAATTACTCATCTCTCAAAATGTGCTTCTTAGGTCAAGATTTGCTCTAAAGTAAATTTTTAAACATTAATTTGTATGTGCATGGTGTGCGTGTGTGTGGTAAGGGGGTGTCACAGGATGCCCGTCGAAGCCAAAGAACAACCATGTGGAGTCTGTNCCCTCCCTCTACATTTACAGGGGTTCTGAGGATGGAACTCTAGCTGCCAAACTTGCATTGCAAGTGCTTTTACTCACTGCCATCTTTGCCAGACTAGGGTTTGTTTTTAAAGCCAGCCTTCTGGAATTGAGGATTTAGCTCAGTGGTACAGCATTTACTTGACAAATGCACGGCCCTGAGTTTGGTTCTCAGTCTAAAACAAACATAACCCCAAAACAACAACAAAACACAAGGCAACTAAAACTAGTCTAAAACTAAAACTAAAAGAGATNTCCACTTTACTTATGTCGTTTTAAAACTAGCTATAACAAGGTATACCCCCAGCCCATTATCATCAGTGTCAACCTCATCTCTCCAGGGACTTAGCAGGACAACAGGTATTACAAGACAGTTTCTCTGAATTCTAAAAACNAGCCATCTGTTTTCTCTCTCCATACCACCATGACTGAGTATCTGCTCTGACATGTTATCAGTCATGGCATGAAAAAAANCAAACAAGCCCAAAAAGAAACTCTCAACAACTACCTGACATTGTAAACTAAACATCAATCCAAGGAAAATCATACATTGGTCAACAATTTCCATGACCCTAGTCTCCTAACTACTAAGAAGCCACTACAGAGGAAACCACAATAGAAACACAAGGAATATGAAACAATTCTCCAGAGCCTCTGCTCCTCTTAAGATCCATCCTGAGACCACACTTAATGGAGCACTACTACTTCCAATAGCAAGTGATCCAACATTGGCTGTTGCTGGTGGTACTTCTCTTTATAAATAAAGTTAATGAAACAAAATAAAATGTTTGGTTTACTGCTTTTATATGACTATTATAAGGAAGAATTTCTTTAAAAAATATGAATAATTTACTTCTTCCTTAAATTTTCCACAAGTTTATTCCAGGTATTGTAATTAACAGACATTCAGGTTATAAGTGGCAAAAATTCAGCTCTACATTTTATTTTCTCCATTTCAAACTCATTTTTTCAAGAAGCTTGACCAAATCTCTGATCCTAATAACTCCTCTTTAAAATTCTACAACATTCTACAGATTTTTGTTTAACAAAGATGATTCTGTTAAGTGCTTTTAATTTTTTAATTTCTGAGAATCAATGTTATCATTCCAAATGGGCTCATCTATAAGCTTCCTAAAACTGGTCTATTTCTGTTTTTCTCTATACAGACCGTGTTTTGNACTACCCATGATGTCCAAATCATGACTATTAAATAAACTTGGTTTGAATAAGCAATTCTAAGAACTTAAGGAATGAAATATGCACAAAAGTACATGGATATATGCTTTAACAATGTCATTTTCTGGTTTAGAAAATTGAAAATTTTAAAATGCTCTCTGGCAGGTGGTGGTGGNGCACACCTTTAATCCCAGCACCTGGGAGGCAGAGGCAGGCAGATCTCTGTGAGTTCCAGGACAGCCAGGTCTACACAGAGAAACCCTACCTTGAAAAACAAAACAAAATTTTAAGCNCCTCTCTACATGAGTAACATGTAACCATTAAAAACCATGATCTGGGGCTAGAGAGGTGACTCAGGTTCAGAGAACTGGTAGCTCTTTTTTCCCAGGACCCACATGGTGGCTTACAACAAACAGTCTGTTGAAACTCCAATTCCAAGGGATCCCAATGCCCTCTTCTGGCTTCCAAGTACACCAGTCATGAAGGTATGTAGCAAAACACCCATATACATAAAATAAAATTTAGAAATAATAAATAAAAAAAAAACAAAACATCAAAACCCATGTTCCTTCCAATGGGCCTAGTGATCCAAGCCTGTAAAGTCAGCATTAAGGAGACTGAGACAGGAAGATAAAGGAGGCCAGCCCAGGCTACAGGCTGATACCGTCTCTAAAAATTACACTCTTGCTGGGTGTGGTGGCACACACATCTAATTGAAGCATTTAAGAGGCAGAGGCAAGTGATCTCTGAGTTTCAGGCAGCCTGGCTGTAGGGTTCCAAGAGAGCCAAGGCTACCCAGAGAAACCATCTTGAAAAAAATCAAAACGAAACATTCCTTTAGCAAATGCTTCAGAAAGAGTGCACTCCCAACACAAATTTAAAATTTCACACATCCTTGACAGGTGGGGAAAAGAGGTGGCAAAAAGACATATAATATTTTCCTTATGTGTGTGTGATTTAGAGACACATTACTGAACTAGAAATATGACAGGCATGTGGTCATGTAGTTCAAAGCTAGCTTGGCTACACAACTTTAAGGCAAGCACTGGCTGGGTGAAAACTGGTCAGGAAAGAGGGGGTGGAGTGGTAGGCACATTACTCTGAGATGTATTTGAACTCTTTGGTGTAGTTTTTTTCTTTTTTCTTTTTGGCTTTTAGAGAAAAAGTTTCTTTGTGTAGCCCTGGCTGTCCTCACACTCAGAGTACTGTAATATTAATGAATATATATACCACTGATACAAACTAGACACAGTAACAAATCTGCTGTGGAACAATCTTTGTACACTGTAAATATGTATTGCTCTCATTGTTAATAAAAAGCTAGTTGGCTGATAGCCAGGCAGGAATAGGTGGGGTGACCAAACTAAGGATGCTGGGAAGAGGAAGAAGGGTGGAGTCAGAGGAGTCTCCAGACAGAGAACAAGTTGGACACACAAAATGGGACAGAGGTAAAAGCCACGAGCCTTGGGAGAGCACATAGATTAATAGAAATGGGTTAAGTTGTAAGAGCTAGCTAGTAACAAACCTGAGCTATTGACTGAGCATTTATAATTTACATTAAGTCTCCGAGTCAGTTATCTGGGAGCAGGCGATCAGGACAGGAAAACTCTGCCTACGCAGATCCAATTAAAACTACAGATATATAAAACATATATAAGAGCTTTACTGTCATATTGTACACCAAAACTAAAAACAAATGAAACAACAAATTACTGATATTGATATACTAATAATCAGTGGATAAAAATAAAAAATTATGNCAGGTGGTGGTGGCAACACTCCTTTAATCCCAGCACTCAGGAGGCAGAGGCAGAGGCAGGCAGATCTCTGTGAGTTCAAGGCCAGCCTGGTCTACAGAGTGAGTTCCAACACAGCCAGGGCTACACAGAGAGACTCTGCCTCAAAAACCAAGATGAGAGCAATCAAGGAAGACACTTGGTGCTGACCTCCTGTCTCTCATATGCAATCTCATGTATGTTTAATCCTGTCTCTTATACACATCTAGATGTGTATAAGAGACAGGGTAGAAAGATCCCTGTGAGTTCAAAGCCAGCCTGATCTACATAATGAGTTCCAGGACATTCAAAACTATGTAAGAGACTCTGTCTCAAAAAATAAATTAATTAAAAAATATATTATACATGGTTTTTATAAACATAAGGGAACTATACGAAAACCTGTCAACAATATGTCAAAACAATTTAAACAATAAAATTCTATTTCTCAAAACACATACTTGTAAATGGAGAAAAAACTTGGATATCATATAAAAATATACTAGGCATTGAACTAATTCCAAATAAAAAAATCTCCATTTATCTCTTATCAATTACCTGATCCTGAAAAATTCATTTAATTTCTCTTTTCTCAAATACGTCCAGATTTTATGTGGACTAAATAAGATGTTTATGAAAGAACTTTGAAGCTTTCAATGTAGTTACTTGTGTATACTGACCAAACGGAGATGATAAATTCATTGGAGACAGTTTTGATCACTGTTAATACTCCTGAGGTCTGTAATGAACCACCACTTAACAGGTGCTCAGCATCTTGTTTTGCAGTATTAAGTGTTGATGAATAAACTTTCTAGTGCTTCCATTTTTCAAAGTAACTAATAAAAGGTTACTTCTATCAAGGATCAGTATGTGTGAGGTATGTTTCCAGGAAAAGTAAAAATAATTTACACAGGCAAAAGAGTAACAGACAATAGTTCGAGCACATGTTTTGAAAGGAGAATAAATTATATCCTATTTGGAGAACAAAGAATGATACAAGTAGCACCAAATGACTTCAAGGGGAGGATTGTGGGAAATGGTAAAATGGTAAAATAGCTTGAACAATTCTAAAAATTAGTAAAATGCAAATTTTACTCTGTAGAGAAAGAAGAATACATGATTATTTTGAGAGAAATAAGACATATTTATAAAAATATGATATTAAAAAAAAACCATTAACATTAATACAAGTAGGATGGGTTGAGAAGCACAACCCAGAATAAATATTACAAGAGTCACTGGTTGTTGTGACGCATGCTGGTAGAATTCGCTGATGGAGGCGGAGACAGGAGGATGACAAGTTTGAGGCCAGCCTGGGCTACACATGGGCTGGAGAGCTGGCTCAATGGTTAAGAGCACTTGTTTTTGCAAAGGGCACAAGTTCAATTCCCAGTAACCACATAGAGGCTCACCTTGTTGGGCATCAGGCATGTATGTGCTGTAAAATACTCATACACACAAATAATAAATCTAAGTAAATAAAAGTAATACAACAGTCAAATTATAAAAGGGGAATGGAGGCACCCCCAGTGCTAAAGAAAAGTAAAAGCAGATGATAGCACACACCTATAATCTTAGCTTTTTTTGTTTATTTGTTTTNTCCAGACAGGGTGTCTCTGTAGCCAGCACTAGCTGTTCTAGAACTCGCTCTGTAGACCAGGCTGGCTTCAAATTCACAGAGATCCTCCTATTTCTGCCTCTTGAGTGCTGGGATTAAAGGCATGGGCCACCACCACCTGGCTAATCTTTATACTGCTTATTATTTTAAAATCATTCTACTTGTCTTTCTGTATTTTCCTACACTAGTCTAAAAGTCTCCAAAGGAAGAATAAAAGACACTAAATAATTCAGATAAAGAACNAATATAACAAGTCATCTAAAAGTAGATGGCAACTGGCAGGACAAAGTAAAACAGTGACTAAACACAGAGAACACCTGCAGGCTGAACATGCACAGCTTCCCACCTACCACTCTGCTAGGTAAACACTATTTCCTAAAGCAAAAACCACAAACATCTTGCCCCTTGAATTCTGAACCTTCAGTCCCTTCGTTATATTTGTAAAATGACTTACCATCCAAATTCAATGCTTGCTTCAAAACTCAGCTTAAGAATTAAAGGCTAGTATGACATGAAGAGAATAGACAGAGCCTTGAAATAACAAGACAGGGGTCTGAATTTCAATTATATAACTACTGCTTAAAATAAAGATTTTCCCCCCTGCTAATTTCAATCCTAACACTCAAAATTAACATTTTCTGCCTTTTCTTAAAGAGTATTTTTTATTCTTTGACAATTTTATGCANTCATGCAATGTGTGGGAAGCCCACAATGACTCCATTTTGAATCTGGAGTCCATCTTGACTTACAGGTCAAGAGTTTAAGCTTGTTTGCTCCTTTAGCATTGAAAGCCATGAGAATGTTTTGATTAAGCCCATGGGAAAAAGCATATCATCTAGCTAAATGTGCAATTTTAGGCTGCTGGTGCTTATAAAAGAGGTATATTGTGAGAGATTATNAAACTGCTTGTTTGACTCAAGGACAGAATAGGGGTTTGGTTTTCTTAAGATAATGTTTGTCTATGCTGTATGAATGTCAACACTGTTCTGCTTCTGCCTTTTAATTTGTATATAAGCAGGCTGAGAAATAAACTTGCTGCTTCAGTATTGACTGACAGCCCTCCCGACTCTGTCCTGTCTCCTTTGTTTTCCTTTAATTCTCCCGGCCCTATTCAGGTATCCCAGTTGACTCTTCGGCGGGTTCTTACAGCAATGTATCTTGATCATATCCAACCCCAATTCTCCCTTCTACCCCACCCATATTTCCTAAAACTTCCCTTCCCACCCCACTGAATCCAATTAGTATAGCCTACATGTACATGGGTATGGAGTCATCCATCTAAGCAAGGGTAACTTCTCAACAAATTAACAATCTTAAACTTGATTATTGGTGAAGGAGAACACAAAAAGCAGTCCTACTTTTCTACTCCTTACTAATTTACTTTCACATATGTTTGCAAAACAGGATCTCACTGGCCAAACTGGCCTCAAACTTAAAAATCCTNGTCTCAACCTCCCAAGTGCTGGCAATACAGGCAAAGCAGTACCACCATGCTCAGATCTTAGCATTTTATCTTTTAAATATTGTTCATTTTGAAACAGGGTCTCTCTACATAGCCCTGGCTGTCCTGGAACTCACTGTGTAGGCCAGGCTGGCCTTGAACTCACAAAGATCTGCCTACCTCTGCTTCTCAAGTGTTGGAATTAAAAGTTTTTGTTTTTGTTTTTNTTTATTTTAAGGCTGTATCTAGCTATTGTTTTGTATCTGACCCTAGAAATGCAAAAACAGCTTAAAAAGACTAAAAGAATCATCTTGCCTCTCAAAGATTATTCCATTTGGAAAAANAGAACACATACAAATAAAAGTGCCTATTCAGTGGTACAGACAGCAATTATATCATAGTGGGATTCAGAAGGTAAAGTGCTATGCTAAATCATGTATGATAAGCTTGATAAGTTACAAACTCATAGACAATGGCTATTCTACGTAGAGAGAAAAAAAGAGATGCAAAAATGAGAAACATACAATGAAAAAAAAATAGTGACAAAAATAAGACCACTGATTCATTCAGGTGATAGGTAGAGAGAACTGAGGATTTGTTTTTTACTATATACAGCAAGGGGGAAAGCCCATGTTTTTAACACAGAAATAATATATGGCACTAGGTGTGGTGGCACAAAACTGTACTGAAGCAGGAGAGGAGGCAGCACTGAAGAGGCAGGAGAACTGATACAACTTCCAGACCAGCCTGTTTTGTATATCAAGTTCTAGTCCAGGCAGGGCTACACAGTTGTTGTCTCTTCATAGCAACAATGGAAACTAAGACAATAAATAGCCAATTGTCAACACCACCCAGTCCAGCACCACTAATCTCCAGCACCACATAAAATCAGGTGTGGCTCCACATGCCTGTTGGGGAGACAGACCAAAGGATCAGAAGTACAAGGCCATCCTCCAAAACAAAGGGAATTTGAGACAAGCTTAGGGTGCATACACAAGACCCTGTCTCTCAAAAATCTAAAGAACGTTATTTTAAAAAAAATTACTCAGGCGGTGGTTGCACACTCCTTTAATCTCAGCACTCACACTCCTTTAATCTCAGAGACAAATGGATCATCTTTGTGAGTTCAAAGCCAGCCTAGTCTACAGAGCAAGTTCTAGGACAGCCAGGGCTACACAGAAAAATCTGTCTCAAGAAAATAAAAAAAAAACACAAGACATGAGGCAAGGTAGTGCTGACCTTTAATCTCAGCACTCGAGAGGCAAAGACAGATGGATCTCTGTGACTTCAAGGCCAGCCTGGTCTACAGAGCCAGTTTGAGGATAGCCAAGGCTACAGAGAAACCCTGTCTCAAAAATCCAAACCCTGTCTTGGAGGGGGAAAAAAATATTGAAAGGGTCTGGAGAGATGGCTAAGTAATTAAGAGCACTGGTTGCTCTTCCAGAGAAACNAAGTTAGATTCCTAGCACCCACATAGAAGGCAGCTCCTAACCATCTGTAATCCATATGGTAGAAGAAAAAACTGACTCCTGCAAGTTGTTCTCTGATCTCTATACATATGCAGTGACATGAACATATACATCATGCAAACACACACAACAATGAATTTTTTAAAATTTCAGTTTTAGGACATTCAAGAACGTTTAAAAGGGTGTGCGTCTGGCTGGAGATGGCTCAGTGGTTACAAGCAGATGTTCTTGCAGAGGAAGTGCGTTTGATTTCCAGCACCCACATGGTGGGCTACAACCACCTGTAACTCCAGTTCTAGGGGATCCAACACCTTTTTCTGACCTTCATTGGCACGAGACTCACAGGTGATACACAAACATACACACACGCAGGCAAAGCACTCAAACATAAAATACATCTAATATACCTAAAAATTTAAAGGGAAATGTGGTAGGATACAATCTATAATCCTAGTACTTGGTGGGTGAAGGCAGAAAGATCTGTAGTTCAAGGTCATGCATAGCTACAGAACNAGTTCAAAGACAGGCACTGTTACATAGTAGCCTGCCTAAAAAAAAAAAAAGTAACAATGAAAATATTATTTTGTTGCTCTTATTTTTGACCGTTTATCAAAAGTGATAATGTGTCCACTAAAGTCATCTTGATGGCTAGGAGGATAATTCAGTTGGTCAAGTGCTTCTTTTACAAGCACAAGGACCTGAGGATGAGCACCAGTGTCTTAGGGTCACTATTGCTGTAATGAAACACCATGACCAAAAACAACTTGGGAGCACGGGATTCACTTTACTCACAGTTCCATATAATAGTTCATCATCAGAAGCAGTGAGGGCAGGAACTCAAGCAGGGCAGGGCAGGATCCTGAAGGCAGGAACTGTTGTAGAGGCCATAGGGGAGAGCCGTTTACTGGCTTGCTCCTCATGGTTTGCTCAGCCTGCTTGTATACAGAACCCAGGACCACCAGCCACGGGATGGCACCACCCACAATGGGCTAGGCCCTCCCCCATCAATCACTGCCCTACAGTCTTGCCTACAGCCCAATCTTATTTATAGAGGCTTTTCTTCAATTGGGCGTTCTCTTCTTCTAATGACATGAGCTGTGTCAAACTGACATAAAACTAGTCAGCATGCCCAGCATCCATGTAAAATGGCAGACATGGTAATCTCAGTGCTGAGAACATAAAAGCAGGAGGATTCCTGGATCTCACTGACCAGCAAGTTTAGCCTTATCAGTAAGCTCCAGGCTGAGATCTTATTACAAAGAAGGTGAATAGTGTCTCTGAGAAGGATACCCAAAGTTCTCTTTTGCCTTCCACATGCNAGTGAACACATGTGCAAACACACCCCAAAACAAACATGCACTCACAAAAAAATAGAAACAAATTACAAAAACAAAAAATTTAACCATCTAATTTCCTACAACACGAAATGTGGGAAACCTCTNGGACTGAAGAGTTCAGCAATTAAGAGCACTGGTTGTTCTTCCAGAGGACCAGGGTTTGACNCCTAGAACCTACAGGCAGTTCACAACCATCTAGAACTCCAATCCCAGAGTATCCAAAACCCTCTTCTGGCCTCCCATGTACCAGGCACATACACATGGTGAACAGATATAATGCAGGCAAAATATTCCTACACATAATATAAATAAATGATTTAAATGTGGAAAATACCAGAGTATTCTACAGATGAGAGATATATTACAGATACAAATGGATTAATATAGTAGAAAATATTTAAAAGCTATGTAGTGGTGCATGCCTAATCCCTGCAATCAGGATTATAAACAAAATTTAAAATGGAAGAAACACTAAAGAATTAGTTTATTACCTAATAATACTTGTCAAAGTCCTAATTCAAGTGTTGAACTTGCCCACAAACTAAATTTCTTACTATGTTGTATTATACTTAAAACACTTTTCAGGCTCTTTTATTTGAGACAAGGTCTCAACAAGTAGCTCAAGCTGGCCTCAAACTTCAAATTCTGTCTCCAGGCTGGCAATGTGCTGGAATTCCACATTTAGGACACCACATCAGGCTTTTGCACTTAATAGTTTCAACTGCGTTTCCCACTAGGAAATGACAAAGATGTTTCCTACTGCATGTGTCTTCTTGATACTTTTATGTTTGAGGGATACCTTCAATTTCACTAGAAAAGGCCGGGCNGTGGTGGCACACACCTTTAATCCCAGCACTTGGGAGGCAGAGGCAGGCAGATCTCTGTGAGTTGGAGGCCAGCCTGGGCTACCGAGTGAGTTCCAGGACAGGCACCAAAGCTACATAGGGAAACCCTGTCTTGAAAAACCCAAAATCACTAGAAAAGAAACCATTCATTTGGGTATCTGTAGCTAAGAGCACTCACTCCTTATGGAAAAGTAATCTGGGAATCCTTTCTTCATTTTAGATATTTCTGGCAAATGAGAAATAAAATGATTTTTTTTTCAAGATTCAGCTCCCTATCAATAAATGTATCTGTGAAGGGAAATTACTCATTATAACTTCAATCAAATTCAAAAATTAAAGATCAAATGCTCCGTGTCATTCAAAGATAAGGGATGAGGGGGCCTTTCCAAGCAACAGTGACCACCTCTCTGATGACCACCTCTCTNTGAGAACATGTTTCTTACCAAAGATTTCCTTCATCCCTCTTCAGAAAAGAATCGGAAATAAGAAAAAGCACCTGGTACAGAGCCCCAATTCATACTTAATGGGTGTAAAATACCCAAGATGCTATAAAATCAGCCTGGTCTTCAGTCATACAACAAACAATTGTCTAGTGTGTTGGCTGCTGCACTGTCCTCTATCAGCCTACAGGCAGAAAAGAAAGGCTTATAGAAGCTTTTCAGAAGGAAGTGGCACTAAAAGCACCCGGAATCCCAAATCCATGGGGGAACCATCCCAATACACACGTTTTGGATAAAAAAAATTAAAGGGGAAGGAAAAAAAAAATACCAAACAAACAAAAAAGCCACCCATGGCCCAGCTTCCTGATATACATCTATGATTCCAGAACTTGGGAGAGTGAAGGCCAAGAGGATCTCAGTTTCAAAGTTACCAGTTTAAAACAGATACTACCTCAAAAAATAAAACACAGTTGAACAGTAGTGTCACATCTTTAATCTCAGCACTCAGGAGACAGATATAGGTGGATCTCTGAGTTTGTGGCCAGCCTGTTCTACAGAAAGTTCTGGGACAGCCAGGACTATAGGGAGAAACCTAGTCTTCAAAAACCAAACAAACAAACAAAAAANGGGGGGGAGGGGCAGCAGGCTGGAGAGGTGGCTCATCAGTTAAGAGCACTGGCTGTTCTTCCAGAGGTCCTGAGTTCAATTCCCAGCAACCACAAGGTGGCTCACAACCATCTGTAATTAGATCTGACACCCTCTTCTGGCCTGCAGGCATACATGCAGACAGAGCACTGAATACATAAAAAATAAATCTTTTATTTAAAAAAAGAAAAAACACACACCAACCACCACCACCACCGCAACAACAACAACAAAAATAGCAGAGAACCTGGGATGTGTCTCAGTGATTAAGTATGTGCTTAGCATGTGCAGTTTTATGTTTATCTCCAGGACCAGAAAAAAAAAAATCAAACAAGAATAACAAATCCGGCGGAGCGGTGGTGGCGCACGCCTTTCATCCCAGCACTTGGGAGGCAGAGGCAGGCGGATCTCTGTTAGTTAGAGGCCAGCCTGGGCTACCGAGTGAGTTCCAGGAAAGGTGCCGCCAAAGCTACACAGAGAAACC
>LZPO01027383.1:585610-610618 GCA_001675575.1 Neotoma lepida | reverse complement strand
CATTGTCAGCCCAGTCCAGACTAGCCCGGTTCTCACTGCTATAAACTCCAGGCTGGCTGCAAACCTGAGATCCTCCTGCCTCACCCTCCTGAGTACTGGGATTATAATTATGGGCCAGCCTACCCAGTTTCAATGGTTCTTCTGAACAGTCCTTTTCCCTGACTGTAACAAGTTCTTGGAACTAAAGTGTCAGTTATCCACTGACTTGTTGCATGAAGCATGCCAATGTGACTTTGAAGTCACATTATAGGCATGAAAATCTGAGCAGATCTGTGGTTGGTTATTATAGTCCTAGACGCTTCCTGGGACTTTTGCTTATCAAAGGAAAATGGGGTCTGGTTAACACTCTTGTCTGTATAAACTTAATGGTACATGGTAATATGTAATGAGAATATGAAAGCAATCTTGTTATTANCAGGCTAGTCTGTTTTTTTCAGACTAGTCTGTCATCATATATAAACTAAAGTTTCATCGCTTAGAGCTTATGCTATTCTTGGATAATTTGATAATTATATCAGAAGTATAAAATTCAAGGGATACCACATTGCAGTTGAGGCAAAATAAAACGTATCCGAAGAGAATTGTATGTTTTTCCCTTCACATCCTTCATTGCCTCTATTCACATACAGAAACCAGAATTAAAGAATCTTAATTATCTGTAGGTTTACTTGAATATCAACATTCTGAGTAAATTCTAAAAAACTAAGATTCCAAATGCTNAAAACATTTTTACTGCACTGAATGTGGGGCATAAAGCTTCATTGTGATAGTAATAAAAGGTGATCCCTTGTGCACATCAGTATTCCTACTGGAATGTGTCCCTTTAGAACAGTATACTATTACATATATGCTATTTGGTTGACCCATAAAGAAACCGATGTTGTGCACACTCTGTTTATATCAACAGCTCTGGTCACCTAAAGTACCACTAGTGAAGAGCACTGTGCAGTGAGGGAACTGGGCATCTGCAGTTCTTGGCAGGCTACAAGAGAGACGAGCAGCAAAGCAGCGGCCCAACAACAAAGACCCCATGTATCAAGAGAAAATGCAAACACTCACTTCTGCACCTCAGGACTAGAAATAAATACTAACCAGTCAATACCGGATGACAAGTCAGCAGCAGAAAGGAGTTCAGTACCTACTTCTGAATGGAGGATGAAATAGACCCTTTTACAAAAAGGGGATTATCTACATTTTGTCTGTTAAGAGCAACAGGCTCACTTTCCTGACTTTAAAAATCTAAAAGATATAGTAATATATATATATATTTATATATAACTATGCTACAGCAACTTTGCTGAAGCATCTTCAGTCTGCTGACTTACACTGGAACTGCTACATACTGGAGAAGATTCAAGTTTGCTCAGGACATTTGAGGGTACAGTATTCTTCGGCTACTGTCTGGAGAGCATCATGCAACTGACTGTAGCAAATCTGTTCCCTACACAGACATGACTGATTCTCCTCAAACTGGGCTAATTCTACTTTTAGTTGCTTTTATTATGCACTTATATGTAGAGTGTTCAGATCCAACCCCCAGGATGGATGGTCATTTACCCAAATCCTCTCAACTTCCTTCTTTCTCCCCCAGGTTTAAAAAAAAATCAAATTGATACTTCTGTGGGTTTGACAGCTGAGTCTCTTTGAGTAGGTTAAGATGGGAACTTTAAGAGACCAGAGGTCACTAACTTTGCACAAAAGCCTTTCTTTCTCCTGCACCTGGCTTTGCTCAAGTAACATTTTCTTTCCTTTTCTTCCTCACCACAGTGCTTGGGACGAGAATGTAAACATCGACAGAAACAGCAGCCCTGTGACCACATAAGACTTTCCCATCAGGTAGGTCCCATCAGCCAGCCAAATGATTCCTCTTCATTGCTGGGAAGTCACTGAGATTTCCGTGGTAACTTAGTGTCTCCTTTACTTTGGCCTCCATCTGAGAAAAGAAACATTAAATATGGTTTGGCATATTGTAAAAAAGAAAAAGCAAGAATGTTTATTGTGAATCACATTTCTAAAAGGATAGCCTTTATCTCACACGGTGATTAAACATAAGACCTAGAAACTCAGTGACTAAGAACTATATAAAAACTATTCCAGCAGGTGTTTACCTCATAACTATGTCCAATACTGGGATATAGAGGAACCAGATCACACAATGCCCACCTTCAAGGGACCTACCACAGATTTTGATTTCTTTGGAACACTAGGTCAATTTTATTTTCTTGTAAGTGAAATTAAATACTTTGCCATAATATGACATGTGATAACTCCCAANTATTATGAACACATCACATTGGTAGTGAAGAAAGTCCAGCTAGGTCTTTGTTTAGGTCCTAGCCTTGTGGTACAGGATGCAAGGCTGCTGCTGGGCAGCTTAGTTTCCACATCTACTGATGCTGCTGCCCTTCACTGTTTATAGAAAATATGGAACCACTCTATTTGATCCTCAGCCAAATACTTCTAAANTAACTGGAAGGAGAGAAAAAGGAATTACCCAGGCAAGTGTAGGACCCAATGACCCAAAGGCCAACAGAATATAAAGTCTCCATAAGTCCAGAGCCCTCGTAAGGAAAATGAAGACCCAATGACAAACCAGGTCTGAGAGAATGATAAGGGAAGGAAACTCTTCAAGGGAAGAGGAAGGAATGGGGATCCTAAGTCACATGGCCATCCATGTATCTTTAAAAAAAAATTTAAAACACAGCCTGTCTTAGAAGAAAAACTGTATCATTGTTAACAATTATTTCAAAGTTGTATTAACAGTTGTACTAAATAACCAGGGCCCCTTTCATTCGTAGTAAGATATATCTACATATATATTCATTTGTAGCGAGAAATGATTTGATCAATAGTATAACCAAATTTATAAAATGATAAAGTACTATTAAAATAGGATTTTGTTGGAAGTAACTAGACTGTGAAATTCTTTACACCAGTTTAGTGTAGCATGGCCCATGGCTGAATCTGGCCTACCATCTGTTTTTCTTAATATAATTTTATTGGAAGTCAGCTTTACTTCACTTGTTTATAAATAATTTGTGGCTATTTTACATTACAAATATAAAGTTAGGTAGTTGTAAAAAAAGATTATAGGGACTTCAGAGCCCAAAATATTTATCATTTGTGCCACTTAGGTTTGGCGGCACACAGCATACAGTGTATTCAAGGCTAGGATGATCTATAAAGTAAGTTCCTGGCCAGCCAGGTCTACACAGTGAAACCCTGTCTCTGAAAACAAAAACAAACAAAGAAAACTTTTATTTTTTTTGCTGGGTGGCTGCGGCAGCAAATGCCTTTAATCCCAGTACTTAGAGGCAGAGGCAGGTGGATCTCAGTGAGTTCAAGGACAGCCTGGTCTACAAAGGGAGTTTCAGGACAGCCAGGGCTACACAGAGAAACTCTGTCTTGAAAAACCATAAAANAAAAAAGAATAAACACTAAGGGGCTCTTATTATCAACCAGATGAGACTCTTTCAACCACTTTTTATTAGATTCCCACAGGACATCTATTAAAAACATTTCTTTTTTTGTCTTCAGTGTGGGGTAACAGAAGTGATGGTGAAGCTTTTCCAAACTGGCAATTCTGCAATTTAAAATCCAAACTCAAGTTTAATGCCTTATATCATACTTATTAAATTAAAAGTTTTAAACTTTAAACTTTAGTTATTTGGAAAATACTTAGTCCTCTTTTTCTTGTTCTGGGAAAGTGGTGTTGACTAAATAAGAAGATAGTCCCACAGAGCTGGAACACTGGGGTCTTTTGAGCATCAAGAATCCTGTCTGTCTACTTCTTTGTAGGTGGTCACATTCACACCAAATCTCAAGAGCTCCTGTGCCCCACTGGATCACAGAATAAGAATATATTCAAGCCAGATCAAGAGCAGGAAGGTCAGATGGGGTTTATGTTCCTTCTCTCAAGGATGAGTCTTGGGCAGCTGGCCACGGGAATGAATATGAGATTAATGACAGCCTATTGCCTCCAGACTGATGCACAGCTCCAATTTCTGCCCCATGGTCAAGAGGAAACTGGTGTAAAGACAGTTTATTTTAGTTTTCATTTTATGTGTATGGGAGCTTTGCCTGCATGTATGCATGTGTATCATGTGTGTGCCTGGTGTCCATGGAGGCCAGAAGAGGGCATCACATCCCCTAAGTTTACAGATGGTTATGAGTTGCTATGTGGATGCTGGGAACTGAACTTGGGTCCTCTGTAAAAACAGTAAGTCACTTTAAATGCTGAGGCTTGAGTATGACTTAAAAAAAAAAAACTTGTATGTGTGCATGATGTGTGTGTGGGCACACGCACTACAGTGTTCGTGTGAGATGAGAGGACATTTTTGTGGAGTTGGTTCCTTTACCTCTTTTTGTGGGTTCTGGGGACAGAAAGTACTTTTACCTGCTGGGCCTTCTTGTCAACTTCTGTCTATGACTTTGGTTAATTAATTTAGGAATCCATGCTTAGGTAACATGTCCGTATAATAAAATCCTTTCCCCTTGGGTCTAGCANGTCTCATTTACCCTTTTCCTTTCTCTTAAAAGTGTTTGTTGCCACTGAGGATCCAGTCAAATGAAACTCCCCCCAACGTTTTGTCATTCCATTCACACTGTTCGAAGAAAATTAAATCAGCATCTATACAGTTGTAAATAATAGAAACAAGCTGTTTGCTTACCATTAAATGCTTGCTGTAAGTGTGTAGGCAGAGGTGAGTGGGAAAGTGTTGCTGCATGCTGAGTTCCTGGTTGTAAACTCTTTAGTAAATCTGAGAGGAAAACAGACTTGTCAGTAATCTTTCTGATGTGAGCCCCTTAGCTCCAACTCAGCAAGAACCTGTCTTCTCTAATGCCTGTGTAAGCCTCAGCACCAAGAGCTTTCTAACACTATCGCACACATATTAAAGAATCCCCCACATTGACTTTCTCCTACATACTTCATTACAACAGAAATGTGGTGTGGACAGTCCAGGTGTTCATTTAAAATAGAGCCCCACTTACTCTGAGTTAGGCTGTGATGGAAAGCGGCTGAGGTAGATCCCGACGTGGTTGTCACTCCAGCTGTGTCCGTTCCAAAGCCAAGTAGCTCCAAGGGAAACTGGAAGGGCATGGTCACTGGAACAAGGCCACCCAGCATCCCAAAAGGAGTCACAGTTTGATTTGTTACAGACAAAGGTGATGTCATGAGAGTCAGAGGTGAGGCATTAGCCAATAATGATGCTCCTGCTGTGGACTGTGTAGAAACCAGGGGTCAAAATAGATAATAAATAAAGCATTGCACCTAAATTGATTTAACATCTTCATGGATGCAAGACTGTGTCTTTATCTGTTCTAACAAACGAGAGAAAAATGAACACTGAGGTGAAAAATACAATCCAGAGAGTTACTAATAATGGTTCTGAAAAATCTGCAAATGACATGTGAAAATGTTTGTCTANCTAGCTCTTCTATCAGCACCGCAGTCTGCTTCTTAGCTGTTCAATGCCCATTCTTGCTTGTAAGCCTCAAAGTCCAAAACTTACATTTCCCTTTCTCNACTTCTCCTTCCAAAACCACAGACACGAATCACTTGGGAGTAATTCTAGCCAACCTCCCCGGGACTCTGCAGGCTCTTCCNTGGCCCAGGCCTACAGCTGCTGTCCTGCTACTGCTCCTTCACCACAGCACCTGAAAGCTCTTCATCCTTGGTCTTCCCTGTGCTTCCCCCGAGCTGATAACTGCCCAACTTAGACCATACAGGGCTCCAACTGGAAGCTGGCATTGTGCCTCCCCCACAGACACCATTCTTTCTTTTTCTCTTTTTCCTTCTACAGCTCCACTGTTATTTCTGGATCTTTTCCATCCCCCAGTAATAATCTAATATTATTTGTATCCCTTTTTAAAAATCAAACCTACTGAATGACAGCCTCCACTTCCCCACTGCCTATAGTTTCTCCAGAACTGCTAGAAGCTGGTTTCCAGTACACCGCTTTTCTGAAATCACACTTTCTAAGTATAAAGTGAAGTTTTCTTACTCCTTTATGTAAACTTTGAGGCCCTGAGTGATGAATCAGAAATCTGCTAATGTTGGTGAGCTTACATGGGAAACTACTTAAATATACTCTTTGAGCTAAGTCAATTCTTCCAACAACTTTATATGCAACAATTAAAAGTGATTTTTCCACTTCTGACATTTCTTCACAATGGGCACTTACCATTATCAAACATTTATTTAATACATCCAACTTTCTTAGAAGCAAACATTACACACTACAGTCCTGCCACTGGGAGTTTTCTTTTGTAGCCTGTAATGCTTCCTCAGTTAAAAATTTTATAGTTTTAACTGTGGTCAGGAAAACAGAATTTATTTTTATTTTTATTTTTTAAATTTAGAAACTGGAGAGATGGCCAGTGGTGATGTCACATGCCTTTAATTCCAGCACTTGGGAGGCAGAGGCAAGTGGATCTTTGTGAGTTCGAGGCCAGTCTTGTCTTCGTAGCAAGAAGTTTCAGGCCAGTTAGAACTTCCAAAAAGCTTTTTTTTTTTTTAAGTTAATAATACATATTAGGTATTTTTGGTTTTGTGTGCTATTTCTACCAAAATACCTCATTAATTAAGGGTTGATGTTTTATTTATCTGTTTTTCAAACAGCATCTCATTGTATAGTTTAGGCTGGCCTGGAACTTATTATGTAACACAAACTCTGAAATCTGAGTCTCCCAGCCTCAGCCTCTTAAGTATGGTGATTACAGGCATGCCTCAGATGCCACCATGCATGGTAAGGGCTAAAGGTTTATTTCTTAACATGTAAGAAAATACATGGAACTTTCCCATACATATGTGGCACACTGCATATTATACACCCCAGGGTCCATACCACTGCTGAACAAAAAGTGAAGTCACTCTCCAGAAGCCACCTTATTTTGGTTCCACTACTCCATTTCCTCCCTTTGCTCATCTCCTGCGTTATCATTGATATTTATACGTTCAGTTCTGACCTGTCACCTCAATTTTAATCCTGTGAATCAAAGTTTCAGGAGTAACACCACTTGAGTTTCCAACACTCAACTAACCTGACATGTCCAAAACTGGAATCACCAGCATGCTGCCCCTCTCCTCCGTCTTGCCATCAGCAAGCACTTCTTTTCCAGGAGCTTGGGACTGCAACCTTAGTCTGCAGGCCTCATACACTAAAGGAGTTTCTTCTTCACCCGACTTTCTCCTTACACCTAAGCACTAATCCTCAACAGGTTATGTTAAGTGACACTTTGAAGAGTTGCCAGCCTTTTTCTTTACTATGCCACTTATGAGACACAGTGGATACATTTAAGAAAAAATACCCAGTTAGAAACAATACTGTTTTAAAGTGACTAGGATAAAAAGGATCCTGTATCAGTTTAAAAGTAAGCGGAATGGGGAATGGAGACATGGCTCAGCAGTTAAAAGCACTGGCTGCTCTTTCAGAGGTCCTGAGGTCAATTCCTATAACCACAGGATGACTCACAGCCATCTCTAGTGTGAACTGATGCCCTCTTCTGGCATAAAGTCGATAGAACACTCATATACATTAAGTAAATAAACAAATCTTAAAAAAAAAATAGGTAAGAATGGTTCCTTGGTTTTAAATGTAAGTCTATTGTAGTCTCAAGATAGTCTCCAAGGCTGTGTCCCGAATTGCTCCCTCAGTGAAAATCAGTAAATAATGCAAATGAGTTGAACTTTTTAAAGCCTTTCTACAAGAGTCTAAGTGAAACATTACAACAGATAGAAAAGATAAATTAGGACAAGTTCCAATTTTTAAAAATAACTTGAATACCAGCAATTAAAAAATATGCTATAACTAATGTTTTACACTTTCTAAGAATTTTCCAAATCCAATTGTTTAACACTAAATTAGAATGCTAGGTGACCTCAATGTTACACTGACATTTAGGAGTTTTCTCTAAGAAGTACTTTCAGAAGTATAAAATCCCACTGTTTATAACNTTTGGGAGCACAGAAAAGCTATCAATATTAGTTAGATGAGCAGAATATAGTGTCCATAATCAGACATGTTCTCTATGCTTTTTCCATTTTGAGAAAGAATATGAATGGAAACTGCTTTTCTCAGGGGGGCACTTGATCCTATAAAGCTATCATTCTGTTTAGTGAAACAGCTGTTTCCCAGTCACTTAGAATAATATTCTGGAATGTAGCCATATCGTTCATCCTCCGGGTTAAGACTATAGCAGCTTCCCTTCTTCACAAAGTAAACTCCAAATCCTTCCTGTCCCTATCAGGGCCCCTTGACTCAGTGTAGGCTTATCCCCATAGTTTGGTCATATAGCACACAGGCTTTCATCTCAGGCTCTTTTACTGCTGTTTCCCCTCNTCCACATCAATTTCCTGTCTTCTTTACACATGGCTGTGTCCTGTTCTTTCAACTCCCAGCTCAAATCAAATAGTATTTCCTTTCATAGGCCATCTGTGGCCCCTTATGTTAGCAATAATCAATTTTTAACATTTTTTTCATAGCACATGCTTCTTTCTTTTTTAAATAACACTGGTGTTTTGCTTATCTAGAAGATACGCTCCACGAGAGCAGATATAGTATGTTATTAACCCTGGGTCCCCAGCACAAAGAAGAGAGCCTGGCACATAGTACCCAGTCTGCTTATTGAGAGATGGCTTTTAGAATCATAAAGTGCTAAACACAGGGTCCTACCAAGTCAGTAAGTTGAAGGGCAAGAAAGAGGAAGAACATTCTGGAAGGAAAGTAGACAGAGATAATAATTTGGACTCAGGACTATTTTAACTTTCAGCCTTTGTTAAATGCCCCATCTTTCCCACTGTGCTGTGGATAGCACTGCAGATGCCTTGTAGACAGAGGTGCCAGCTTCACAAGAACGAACCCCAAATAGACTTCTTCATGGATGAACATCTGCTTTAAACACCTGGGTTCAATAGACATCTAGAGGCCACAAAGAGCTGAGAAGACTCAGAGATGCTATGTCATATGAAAACAACTACTCAATGGCAGAGGCGACGTGACATTAATCAACTATTGACTTTTTCTTGAGTCATCCATTAAGACAGAGAAAAACAGATCAAAGAAGGCAGGAATCTTGGGGTTTCCAAGTCACACAGCGACCTGGGAATGGAAGAGTATTGGGAAGGAACTTGTCATCAACACATATTCTGTCATGCAGCTTTCTTGCTGACAGATCAATCATTCTTAAGACAGTCAATGGCTTCTTTTAGGAAAAAGGATAATCAAATACAAGATGGCCAAGTAGATTTTAGAGGTGAAAGAAGGTGAAGGAAAATTTAATCAGACACTTGAAGGCAATGAAGTAAAAAACACAAAACCAATTTTTAAGTATAGAAAACTCCCCTAACATTTTATAGTACGAAAGTAAATGAAGTCATAACTCTGATAATGGAACAAAGACAATACTTATGTCATGGGAGATTTAACCAAAATCTGATTACTATTTCAGCAAAATGGTACAGCTACATGAGAACTATAATTCTTATTTTCATAATAAAAGTCACGAGATAACAGAATGGTAACATTCATAAAATTAAGAGATAACACAATGATAACATTCATAACATTAAAAGTTTATCATTCATTTGTTCATTCTTCCTTTTTGAGATAGGGTATCACTATGTATGCTNGACTGTTCTAGAACTCACTATGAAGACTAGACTGGACTGAAACTCACAGAGATCCACCTGCTTCTGCCTGGGATTAAAGGTGAGCCACACCACACCTGTTTGTCATTATTCTTGCTAGCTGGNCATGGTGGTGCATGCCTAAAACCCCAGCACATAGGAAGTAGTGGCCTTGTTGAAGGCCTTGTCTCAGAAAGAACAAAAGCGTGGACAGTAAGGATGGTATAGGGCTAGGAACTACCACTTCTGTTAGAATTCCATTTCTTTTTTCCTTTGATTAAAAGTTAATTTTACAGAGAAACCCTGTCTCAAAATACCAAAAAAAAAAAAAGTTAATTTTACAAAGGATCACCTTTTTAGCAAATATGAACAGTAATGAAGACTAATCCCAGACCTTATCTATGACGAACAATTTTAACAGATAATCCCCACTATCAGTGTATTTGAGCTTTGTTGTTTACCTCTTCCCTTTGTCTTTCCCTCTCTCTTTGAGAAAAGGTCTCACTATCTTGCCTAGGCTGGTCTTGAACTTATGGGCTCAAGTGATCCTCCTGCCTCAGTGCTGGGCTGCAGGTGAAGAACACCCACTCAGCTTTTTAACAGAGACAAAACATCAACATGGATTTCAACCACTGAAGTGCCAGGAAACTGAATCTGTTCTCCATTAGTATGCAATCCTGAACTCATGTGAGCGGAAGAATGATAACTTGGTATTATTAAGTGTGTATTTAACACCAAGTCTTACACTAGACTGAACTGTATGAAGCCTCTACAAACAGCAAGGTGAAAGCTTTCACTAAATTCCTACTCCATAAAAAAGGAGCAGCACGAAGTTAAAGCATTGCCTTAGACAACTTATTTCACAGATCAGAGTCATGTTCTCAAAGATTTAGGACCCAAGTACTTGTAAATCATAAAATATGTATCTTAAAAGGTATTTATAAAATCATAAAATACATATCTTAAAAGGTGTTTATAACATAATATTATGTAAGACAGTTTTTTGAAAACAGCCTTAAAACACCCTACATAGAAAAAGTGGCGGGCACAGGTGGTTTTTATTTTCTTGTCTCTAAATTTGCTCACAGTGAATATATATTACTTCCAGAAAAATATTAAAGAAGCCACATCATTAATGTTAAGGGTAAGTATCTGAAAGCCTCAAGATATAGTGAAGGTAGAGAAATGAACACAATACAAGATGATATAGAAGTCAGAGCCAAGAAACATATGAACAACAAATCAGACTTGTTAGTTCACGGCTGTCACCCAGCAGCTGGGAGGCTGCAGTAGGACGACTACTACAAGTCTGAAGCTAGCCTGGGCTACAGAGTGAGATCCTGTCTTTAAAAAAGTTCTCAAAATTACCCTAAGCTAAGTGGGATGTGGCAGCACATGATGGGGATCTCAGCTTCAGGGTCCTGGCCAGTCCAGTCTATATACAAATGTCTACTGTCTAAGCAAAGCACTGAATCAGAAACAATTACCAAATATACAATAGCATAGTCTTTGTTTTTTATTTTAAAAAAATTCTTAAAATTACATTTATTCTTGGGTTGGGAGAATTGTGCTATATGGTGTGTATGTGTAGGTCAGAGGACAACTTTTGGGAGTCTGTTCTCCTTCTACCATGTGGGTCCCAGGGATCAAACTCAAGTCATGAGGCTTGGTGACAAGCATCTTTACCCATTCAGACATCTCACTGGCCAAGAATAAAATATTCTTGAGCTGAAAAAACAGCCAGGTCTGAGGTTNATTATGTTCTAAGTACAAACTTAACGAAAACTAGATAAACACAGCTCTAGTCTAAGAATACTGGGGTTTAAAGGTAAATTTTCTAGCCATTTCAACAGACAAAACACATTACTTATAAAGGAGAATAACTTTTCTATAACCTGAAATACTAAGTTAGTGAGCCAGGAAGTCTACAACATAGGAAGCAGTTTTTAAGTGTGCAAAAGCAATGGTAAAGTAAATACCATTTATGTCCCTTCTAGCGAAGAGTCCTTGGCTGATTGAGAGGCAGGTTTAAACTAAAAATTGACAAACTGGGAAAATGTGGTATATAGGTATTCCAACATTAAGTGGACAGAATTATACACGAATAACTAAAAAGTTAATGTAAAAATAAAAATTTGGAGAGGATAAATGCTTAAAGAAAATAATACAAATGTATAAATTTGATTAAATAAACAAAAAAGCTGGCTCAAAGGCTAAGAACACTTGCTGCTCTTTCAGAGGACCAGGGATTGGTTCATGCACCCAAGTCAGGGGCTGACAATCTGCCTATAACTCCAGCTCCAGGGAATCAGTTGCCCTCTCCTGGCCTTCTTAAGCACTGCACCCAACATGCACATCATGCCCTCATAAACATTTATAAAGACAGAAGAAANAGTAGGTAGACAACTGAATATATGTTAAATTTCTGCACTAATACTTTGTTCTTGTTTTTAATAACAGATAAGAGTCTGTGGAGTTTTTTTTTTCCTTCAACAGGATGTCATACAGCCTATGCTGGCCTTGAACTTGCTGTGTAACCAAGGATAACTTTGAACTTCTGATCATCAGGCCTCCACCTTCAAGAGCTGGGATTGTAGGAGTGCACTAGCATGCCTGGCTAAGAGATAAAGTTTTATACACACTCAAGTTTTGTTTTGCAAAACAAATGTTAAGGTAAATAGGAATCTTTTCCTGATATTGGGGATTGAACCTAGGGTTTCACATATGCTAGGGAGACTGTTACTGAGCTAACATCCCATCCTACCTTCTAAAGTTTTACTTTTTTTATCTTTAGTAAGACTCTGTTATGCAGCTCAGGTTAGCTTAGAATTCCCTGTATATAGCCCAGGCTGGCCTTCAACTTGAGTTCCTCCTGCTTCAACCTTCCATGTGCTAGGATTATAGGTATATGGCACCATATACACACAGCCTAACATGATACTTGGTTGAAAAAATAAAAACACAATCCAATGGAAACTCACCCAGCACTATGATGTCAACACTGAGAACATTTCATGGCCATAGCTGTTATCAGCCTAGTATAAACACATTCTATATGTTGTATATGTCACACGGAAAGTCATTAAGGTGACTCAGGAAGCTTGCTCAATCTTACATTTATCACATGAATACACAGTACATACATACCTGCACACTGGCTGTTACCACTGAAGACCCTGAGGCAGAGGTTGGTCTATGTGGAGTAGACAACGGTTTAGTAGCACCCTGTGTTCCACTTCCTGCTCCCCCAGATAGACTAGTCCTAGTAGCTCCACTTGAGTTAAGGTTGCTACCTCTGCTGGCAGGTACATTCATTGGAATTCCACTCAAGCTGTTCTTCCCAACAGTTCCAGTGGATGATGAGTTTGTTAGTTTAGAAGGGGCCTGAAGAGTTTTTGTAGATGGAAGGCCAGAAGTGCGATTTGAGGGCAACAAATTCAGAGTGGGAGACTGTCTGCTGATGTTCATTCCACTGGGCTGTTTATGGACAGGGTTGTTACTGATGGAGTGGCTACTCTGGGCTACTAATGTGTTTGGACTGGAAGAAGTTGGGCATACAGCAGGCTTGGGAGTTGGGTTGGATTTAGAAATAAGTTTAGTTGATATTGAAGGCTTAGCTGACAGAGAGGGCTTGGGTGAGGCAGAAGGCTTAGGTGAGGGCAAAGGTTTGGGAGATGTGGCAGGTTTGGGAGATGTGGCAAGTTTGGGAGATGCAGCCATTGAGAAGGGAGATTTGAAACCCTGCGTGGAGATTTGTGACACCATAGCCTTGGCTAAATAGTTACTGGAGGTAGTGGTGCTCGGTGCCGTCCTAGAAACCAGGGGGTGGGGCCCCTGAGAACCATTTCCAGGTGATGGGGTAGACAAAGGGAGGCGATACATCAGTGGCTTATCTGAAGTCTTGAGTAGTGGGGATGAACAGGAAAGTTGGGGGTTATTACTTAATTTCACCACTGGGTTGGTCTGTGATTTACTAATGGTGGCTTGCAATGGAGACACATAGTTCTGCTGGACAGCTGAGTGCTGGTGCACCTTTGTTGCTTGTGTTAACGGAGAAGCATCTTGGGCCTCTGATGTCCCCAGAGCATGAGAGGAGGCAGCAACTTGGGCTTGGGAAGAGGAGACATGAGTCTGTGAAGAGGAAGAAGCATGTATCTGGCTTGACCTTTGCAGTCCTTGCTGGAGTAGCCTGGCTGGCAAAGGTTCTAAGGAAACTTTAGGGTTCTGAATTGAAGAACCAGCAATAAGGCCTGAAGAAATGCCAGTATGAGCTAAATCCTGGGGTTTCTTTGGTACTGGCCCCGTGTGACCAGCAATAAGACTTGACGAGTGTGCAGTCTGAGAAGAATCTAGTTTTTTGGGAGTAGCCAGTGGTAACTTACTCATGATACTTGCTAGTTTCTCTTCTCTCAGTCCTGGACGAGGCTTTGTAGTTGGCACATTTAGCCTTGAGCCAACTGAGGGGCCCTTGTTCCCATTGTTGATGACAGCTAAAGCTTCAGATACAAGATCCAGTGAAGATGAGTGGAAAGAAAGGTCTTCATCCAGGGAGTCATCGAGGCAGATGGTTTCTTGGGCTGGTGCTGAGCTAGAGCTGGCTGAGGCAATGATGGATGTGCTGGAGCTTGTGGAAGGACCACCAACAGAAGCCACCAAAGATACAGGAGCCTTCGGGTCTTTTTTTGGGCTACATTCCTAGTATAAGTAGCATTATATTGGAAAAAATACAGAGAGTTAATTACAAATTTTAAACTCAGTTTTTACAAGATTAAGAAATTCTTATGACGACTAAAATTATTTTCTGGCTATTTTGTTTGTTTTGACACAGGTCTGTTTATAGCCTTGTCTTCCTGAAACTCCCTATGTAGACCAGGCTGGACTTGAACTCACAAAGATCCACCTGCCTCTGCCTTCTGAGTGCTGGAATTAAAGGCATGTGCCACTGTACTGGACCTCTTTTTTCAAAAGCTAGAAACCTTGAGAAGACTGCCAAAACCAAAATAATGTTGAGAGACAGTACTCTAAACAAGCTCTCCTCATAACAGTGTGTGACACACTACAATACCATGTCCTTTCAAGTCATGTTACCAGGACCTCAAAATGGGGCTGGAGGGCACTGACTGAGGGAGACATCACTCGTGAACTCCACTTTCATCAAAATATTCAGAACCTACTTCAATCCCAGCTTCTGAGCTTTTATTCTCCTGGTGCTTGGAAGGGACTTCACCTTTATATCAAGACTGCACCTCTTGTCTAGTAAGGTTTGCAGGGAGGCTGACNCTTGTTCCTTGCTCCCTTGCATTTCTCCCTTGCATAGCTCCCCACCACCAGTACACAGGGTAACTAGTGAATTATTCAACCATATTTAAATCCTATTTCAACTCATTACGATGGACATTACTTGTAATTTATCAAATATGTGTTTAGTGTCTCCTATGAGTAAGGCTCTGTCCTAAGAAAATAAAGATATTAGTAATTAAAGTGCTAAAAAAAAATCTAGGTGAATATTGTCTGTTAAATTAACTTTCTTAAAATTCAAGGAAGAGTTAAGAGAATTATAGTTTAAAATATTCAGAGTAAAAGAAAAATATTAGCAAGTTAAAGAACAACCATTTATTTCTTGGGAGTAATATAAATTACTAGAATAACTTCATGTTTAAGATAAAGACAAAACTACTACATAGATCAATACATCATTTCAGAGACTCTATTAGTTCCTTAGAAAGAAAAGTCCCAAACCCAGAGTCTTATATACTGACGTATATAGCCACATCACTTACCTTCAGCATAGTGGGGAAAGAACGAACAGGAAGGGTCTTTACCATCACCTCCTACGGTGTCACAGTAAGTAAGCTGTTAAGAATGCTGTTACACTCTAACTTTCATAGCACTTGTCCTAAACTTTTATTCTAAGAACTCCATCTTGAAAACCTCACTACCTTTAGAAGCATGGGTATGACCCTGTTAGGGTCACACTGTTGGCTAAAATGAGGGNAACACATGACACATATGCTTGCACATATTGACAATCTAATTACACTATTACTAAAACTCCATCATTAGAAAGAGTATAGGACTGAAGTGGGGGCAGTAATAGTAAAGGTATTACCAGCACAAAGTTTCTGTTTTAATTATTTTGGGGGGAGGCAGAGTCTCATTACCCCAGGGTAACCTCCAACTCCCTATCAAGCCAAGGATCATGCTCATCATTCAATCTTTGAACTCCTGATCCTCCTGCCTCTACCTCCTGAGTGCTGGGATTATAGTTGTGCACTACAGTGACTGCTTCATGTGATGTGAGGGTTTCAAGCATTCCAGGCGAGCACTTATCAAATGAGCTATATTCATAACCCAACAACGTCTGCTTTTTAGGGATATTTTTATTACCTTTTCCACCTCAAATATTAATTTTAGCAGTGAAGGAAGACTTGTTCTTGGCTAAGGAATAGAAGGAATGGAGGAAGGCTCACAATCCAGCTTCTCCTAAGCACTGTTAAGACTATCTTATGTTTCTTTTTCTTGGGGATAGGAACAGGTTGAGACAGGTTCTATGTATCCCTGAGTGGCCTAGAGTTACGTTTGAGACTGGCCTCAAACTTGCTACAATTCTTCTGCCTCTGCCTCCAGAGTGCTGGGATTACAGATATGTACCACCACGCACGTCTAGGTACTTTATGTTCAAAACTAACAAATCTACTACCTATTTGTGGTGGATTTAATTGTTAGTGATGTCCACTGACTCTAATCTGTACTGATTCTCCTTACATAGTCTATATTTCAGACAGTAGATAGTGAGCTCATGGATTTTGTTGTTGTTTTTATCTGTTTGTTGTTGTTTGGGGCTTTTTTGTGGTGCTGGGATAATGCCCAGGGCCTCCGGCATGCTGAATATATGCTTTGTTTGAGATCTACCTACAGCTTGTATGTTTGACTTGTACTATAAATAGGTAAGCCTAGATGTGGAACAGCATCTGCTTTTGCCTGCTGCCCTGGGTCATTGCTAAATCAGTAAATTATTCTGCCACCTTGTGCAAGTAATGTGAATTAAACTCCTAACAAAGGGGACATTTTAAGGCAGGACTCTCTTTCTCCAATCTAGAACTCTTGGCCAAGACGGAAAATTTTCTCTGCTGGTAGGCAGATGCTCCCCCTCCCTGTCATTAACTAAAGACGTTATTCTTTCAGGGCCCTGCTTTACCCAGGCTTCTTTTCTATTTCTGACATACTAACCCCAGGAAACCCTACCCGCTATATTCTGAGAAGACAGTGAAAAGAAACCATAATGCGATGGTTTGTGTCTCCAAGGGCAATGAAGGCCTCAGCAACAGACCATCAGCGTGGTAGCTCCTCTTTGACTCTGGAATCTCTCTTGTATTTATAATTTTAGCTATGTTTTCTTGGGACAGGGCTTATCTGTGTAGCCCTGGCTGTGCTAGAACTCGACCAGGCTGGCCTTGAACTCAGAGGTCTGCCTGCCTCCGCCTCCTGAGGGCTAGGATTAAAGTCATACGCAACCATGCCTAGCGAATTCAATTATGTTTTTAAAGAACATTTTGTTACATTTTATCCAATATTTCTATGCAGAACTAATGAATGCAAATCCTCACAGCTCCACAACAATCTACTTCTCAAATGGGCTTTTATGTAGTTGAAAACAAGCAACTTAGCATAGCACCTATTAATCCTTGCTAAACATCATACGTCCTCTTCTCTTAAGAATCCATCCCAACACTCACCAATTAGGACCAACTACAGATTTGCTGGACCCTTACCTTGACTTTGGGTTTTGATGCAGGTATCACTTTTTTCTTTGCCCTAAGATAAAAGATGAAAACAAAGGTCATTTCAGAAGCAGTTACAAGTTGTGAATTAAAGCAGATNACCCTAATTCTTTCCACTATTTGGAAAGCTCTTTGAAGGAAGAAACTACTCAGCTTGCACAGGAATAGTCAGCAATATTTTTCTAATTAGATTGACTAGAAGGCCAAATAATTACTAAAATAAGAAATATAGATAGGAAAAAAATAAAAACCACATATAAATACATAAAACATAAAATGACTTAAAACAAGTTAGCCTAAGGAGACTTACTTCAATGGATTGATAAGAACTCAATTATTTGTAGGGAAATAGCTTTAAGGTATGCCAAATCAGGGCAATGGGTTATTAATGACATTTTGCTTAAGAAAAAATTTTAAGGTTTTATTGAAAATTATTTTTAATTGCAAAAATCAAAAATTGTTAGAATGATAACAAATTAACTAATGAATTAAAAGGCAAGGAGGAAGCTTTGTGAGTTTGAGGTTACCCTGGTCTATATAATGAGTTCCAGGCTAATTAGGGCTATATAAAACAAAAAACTTTGAACATTTGGAAAGCAGCATTAAACACCTGTCAATGTGCAGTTTCAAGAAGGCAACAGTATTCTCCATGCCTTTTTTGGAGGAAGCCTTTAGATCATTAGGACAGCCATATTTATCTATGCTATTTTCTGATAAAATAAAAAAAAAAACCAACTACTACTAATAAAACAAAACACAAAGTTAGCAATAACAATGGAACTCTTTAAAAGCTGAGGAGAAGAGTAGGATGTAGCTCAATGGCAGAGTGCTTTGTCTGGCATGTATAAAAGCCTAGGCTCGATGCCCAGCATTGAGGAGAGCCAGGCATAGNGGCATGCACTCATGATCCAAGCTACTTGAGAAGCAGAGGCAGGATCACTTAGAGGCCAGGAGTTTAAGACTAAACTGGGCAACAAAGCAAGATTCTGTCTTAAAAGAGAAAACGAAGAATAATAACTGAAACAACAATAGATCTCTGATGATACATTAACAAAGTGTCCTTTCTAAAACTAAAACTACCCATTTCTTCTAACTGTATGCATAAACTAAGAGGAAGAATTTTATAATATCATCCCCCAAATCTGATATCTTAGCAGAATTAAAAGTACATTGAAGTGCTTAGCAAATTATCTGCAACTTACTAACTTTATGTATTTCAATAACCTTTTTTTAAATGCTGGAGATGGAACCAAGGGCCTTATGCATGGTAGGTAGGTAAGCTCTATCAACTGAGCTGCATNCCAGCGAATCAATATGTGCCTCCAAAAGTAACCACTGGCATCTTCCTGTGTATTAGGAGAATAAAGGTTCTTTCTTTAATGAAAGGTTCACTGGGATGGGCCTGTAGCTCAGTAGAAGCATGCTTGCCTAGCATATGCTAGATCTGTGTTTAATTTCTGGTATAAACACTTTTTAAAATTTGATTTTATTTGTGAGTGACTGTATATATGTACAGGTAGAAACATGCCTCAGGGAATAGACAGGGGTCAGAGGGCAACTTTCAGGAGTTGGTTTTCTCCTTTCACCATGGGTTCTAGGGCTCCAATTCAGAATTGTATGGTAAGTACTTTTACCACTGAACCATCTCACTGATCTAGAAATCTGCTTTATATTTTTACTATAGCCAGTTGTGCACAGAAGGAAGAACACTATAAGCTTGCAAGGCAGGGGAGGAGTGTATATGGAAGGGTCCTGTAAGCTCAGCTCATCCAATGCAGTTACCCATGTAGACAGTAAGAACAAGGGGAACAAACCTGAGCTCCCTGCTGGATGGCTCCCTACAGCAGAATTCCAATCTAGACTAGGAAGGTTTGGAGAGTTTTTTGGGACTGCTTCCAAAGTCAGCAGTCAAAACAAACAAAACAAAAAAAAAGTGGCGACACAGGGATGACCTAAAAGTATACTTAAGTCTTACCTATGTCAATGAGTATTTTAGTAAGTAATATTTTTGTTTCTTAAAACCATAACATGAGCCGGGCAGTGGTGGTGCAACCTTTAATCTCAGCACTCGGGAGGCAGAGCCAGGTGGATCTCTGAGTTCCAGGACAGCCAGGGCTACATAGAGAAACCCTGTCTTGGAAANAAAACAAAACAAAACCCTCCAAAATCCATAACATGAATAAAAACACTTGGAGAAATCTAGAGTCAGTATTTACTCACGGAGCAGAAGTAAGATGATTATGTACACTCCGGCTTTCCTTAAAAAGCATTCTGGAAAAAATTAGAAAGGTAAAATTATTTTTTACAGCAGATAACATGGTAATTGCTTTACTTTTTGTTTTTGTTTTGCATGTAAGATTTTGCTGTGTGGTTCAGACTAGCCTCAAACTTAGTATTATATCTCAGGCTGACATTAAACTCAAAATCATTAACCATTTGATTTTTGCTTATTTATCAAGCAAAAGTAGTAACAACTTTATTCAATAATGTAGTTCACAAGTTTTACATCATTTCTATGTATTTATAAGTTTTAACAAATCAACAGAAAAGGTTGTTTCTGTTNTTTTAAGAATGATAGATTGATAGCCAAGTTTGTTTTTTTTATTCTCTTAAAATCCTCCAGCCATGCATGGTGGCACATGACTTTAATCCCAGTACTCAGGAATCAGAGGCAAGCACATCTCTTTGAGCTCAAGGCCAGCATGGTCTAGGTAAACCCGGATGGCTTTGAACTCACAGAGACCTGCTTGCCTATGCTTCCCAGGCGCTGAAATGAAAGACATGCACCACCATGACTGGCAATTTTGTTTAAGATGGATTTCACAACATAGCCCAAGTTGATCTGGAATTCTCTAGCACAGGCTGGCCTCAAACCTGCAACCCTCTAAATATTCCTAGGGTACAAATGTGTGCTACCACATCTAGCTCTGCTCTAAATCCAGCATGTGGTTTCTTTCTATCTGTTAAAAACCCCTCAAGTTTGTAACAATCATCTCCCATCTTCTCCTTCTGACTAAACTCAGAAGCAAAAAAGGGAAAAATGGTTTAAATTANACAAAAAAAACCTTTATACCTACCTTATTTCTAGATCCACAAGACATGTTTTGTTCAGTGCTAATGATCTGAAATACTACACACACACACACACACACACACACACACATTGGTTTTTGTTTTGTTTTGCTTTGAGATGGGGGTCTCTTAATATATTAATAGAATGTTGAACATGTAATTTCTCACTTTCAATAATTTTGAGATCATCATTTTCCCCTTTCCCTTTCTTCCCTCTAGCCTCTCCCATGTAACACTCCACAAACACATAAGTTCTTAGCCAAACCAATGTGATGTGTGTTTGTGTGCAAATATATCTTTAATAACAACAAAATAAGAAAATACAACAAAATCCAGGAAGGTACATTTCTTACCTTGCCTGCATCCAGCCCTTAGGCCACAGTGGCTTCACTTCTGTCTCCATGAAGGATTTAAGATAATCCTCAGCAGACTGGCTTTTATTTGGCTCTAATTCATAGCATCCCAATTTGATCTCAACAAGGTTACATAACAAAGTTCTAAACAAATTAAAAATATAAATTGATACAGACTGATACAGAAATGTGAATTTTAAAACTAAAGAAAATACGATTTGAAATGGGTATCTTGAAGCACACAAATCAGGTGGCAATAAAGAATGTTAAGTGAGGTATTCAGACAATGATAATAGAATTGAGTTCTAACACTGATCATTCAATGCACTACAATCAATCCCCATCATGAAACAATGGCCTTTGGTACCTTTCCTTAAGTGAGCAAAGATCAAAAGGGATAGCTATCTCCCGGGGGTACAGTAAGCTGACAGTTTACACAAGTATATCACATGCTTGTCCTTATGCAACCAGAATGACTTCACTCCACTCTTAGAACAGCTGATAAAATGTGTTCTATGAAGCCCAAAGCACCAGCACCCTGAGGCGATTACACCAGATTACTATTCTTGAGTATGTTTTCTTAGACACTAATCTTTGGTTGCTTCTGATCTAGTCCTCCACTTCCTGCGGATTCTTCTCATANCTTTGCCTATAAATGAAGACCAACAAAGCTCACCTAATGGTGTCATCCCAGTGGAACTTCTTTCGTGGGCCTATGACTCGTTTCCCTGGTTTCTCATCATCATCATCTTCGGATCCATTTTTTTCCCGTTCTTCATCTGCTTGCAACCTAAAAAATGAGTAACACTTGATGAAGAAAAGTTTTAACACTGAATTCACANCCCTATAATCCTTAAATACTTCAGCTGCTCAGCCATATGTTTACTCAAATCAGAACAAGGAGCTATATTTCCACCTACTATGATGAATTTGGAACCAGTATGAAGTGCATGAGTAAATAAGGCCTCTGAACTATATAATACAGANGTACAAATGCTCATCCTTTAGATCAAACTCTCTGTGTCTAGCCCTAGCTTAGTCAAATTGGTCAACATGTGAAATGCCTAACCAGCATTAGCTCTTAGCTTTTTTTTTTTTCCAGACAGAGTCTCAGTATGAAGCCTAGGCTAGCCTAGAACCTGGATCACTCTCACTCTGCTGAAACCTCCTAACTGATATTATAGGCATGTCCTATTACGCCTGCCTTAGCTCTTGTTTTGTTCACAACCATACAGCCTGCCTTAGCTCTTGTTTTGTTCACAACCATACACTAACCAGACAGCCTTTTGCTTTTGACAGCAAAGCAGTTGAGTGGGAAGTGACACATCATTTAGAAAGCATTCAATTACATCATTTAATGGTATACATGGTTTCTAGAGAATGAGGACTACTTAAGAGCATCAACTTAATAAAAACAAACAAATAAAGAACATCAACTAAGTAGGGCAGTGGTAGTACACACCTTTAATCCCAGCATTCGGGAGGCAGAGACAGGTGGATCACTGTGAGTTCGACGCCAGCCTGGTCTACAGAGGGAGTTCCAGGACAGCCAGGGCTACACATAGAAACTCTGTCTCAAAAAAAAAAACCAAAAGACAAAATAAAAGAACATCAACTAAATCTCATTCTCAAATTCTAAAACCAGCCCAAAGCAGACGTACATACTTGGCACACTTGGCTTGACTGCGAGCCTGGCAGTCTTCCTGGTATTTAAACAGTTGTTCAGGCATGACGTTGCTAACAGCCAGCTTCAATTTCTGCAGAGGTTCTCTTAAACGATCGTCCTGAGGGGGAAAATATATTCCGAGTTTTTTTCAAATATCCACACAAAACTTACTCTATAAGCAGAACTTCAATACGTGAAATCACATTTCACATATTGATTACAGACCTGAATGTTATCTACCATGGTATTTCTTCTATAGCCCCGACTTGTCAAAGCCACACTGGATGAAAAATCAGGATGACTGTGTTTCCTGCTACACCAAGTAGAATCCCAGTTTGTGCCTGCTGCCCCAGTAACAGTGTTCCTTTACATTCTTAAGGATGAGACCACGTTTGGGCCAATTAGCTTTATGAATGAATTGTAATACAAATAAATAACCTAGAGAATGGGACAGACATTGCCCAGACTACTGTTTAACTCCTGGTGTTGAAAGATATACCCAAAGAGGACACTACTCTGAAATACTACAACACAATCTGCTTTAGTGACTACCAACAGGATGTGAGCATCCCGTTCTCCCAGTTGTTGCTAACAATTATAACTTATGGTGTAAGCAAAAACTAAGTTCAAGGGCAAATGAAAGAGGAAACTGAGAAACCCTTCTCCATATGGGTTCAGTATAGAAAGGAAAATAAGAATTTTATAAATGACAGCTCACATCAGCCAACAGCATTTTCATCTTGCAAATAACATATACTTAAGTGCTTAAAATCTTTATCATTGTCATAGGCCCAGAAATACCTTAACTCTTTCTTCACTGTAGCAAAAGGAGTTTGCTTCTTTGTTTTTTTATAATGTAGATTGAATTCAAGAGACTCAGGCATACTAAGCAAGCCTTTACCTGAGCTATACCCCCAGTCCCCTAATAAGTCATTACAACTTTTGATAAGTGACGTATTGAACATGAAAATTATGACTAGAAAGCATTTTAACCTATTCCATGGATACCAATTAATAAACTAAGCATGTAATGGTATCTGGAATAAAAATCTCGACTTAGTATCAAAATTTCTTGAAGAATTATGTAGTTAAGATGACCCTGGAAAATTTCAGATATCCATCAACTCTCAGTGAAACTGAGAAGCTAAATGAGATACACTCATACAATAGAGAGCTACACACATGAGTAGAAATGGATTTCTACTCTATGTCGACATACATCTGCGGCACAACATGGTGTTAGAAAGCAAGTTAGAGAAGAAAACAATTTGTTTCTCTTTATATGAAGCCCAAACAATGCAAAGCTTNTAATACAATATTTAGGGATATAAATGGTGTGACAAAGCTTATACAAATACCAACAAAGACAAAACAGGTAATGCCCTTCTCTCATAGCCAATGGGATATTAAAAATAACTTCAAACATCAAACCTCAATGTTTCTCTGAAAATATTTTATTTTGTTATTATTTTTGTTGTCATTTTTTGAGGCAGAGTCTCACTATACAGCTCTGGCTATCCTGGAGCTCGCTATATAGACCAGGCTCTATAGAGATCTGCCTCAGAGATCTGCCCGTCTCTGTTGTTGATATTTTGTTTGTGTTCTGACAAATAAAACTTGCCTGGAGAGCAGAGGGCAGAGCTAGCCACTAGTTAATCATAGAGACCAGGCAGTGGTGGCACACACCTTTAATCCCCGCACAACTGGGAGGTGGAGACAGGATCTCACTCAGTCTGAGGACTCATAGAGACAGGATGCCCATTCGGTCTGAGATTTCATAGAGGTAAGAGGTCTCTAGTGGCTGCTCTGCTTCTCTGATCTTTCAGCTTTCACCCTAATAACTGACTCCGGGTTTTTATTGTTAAGACTAATTAGGATCACGATTTACTCTGCCTCCAGAGTGCTGGGATTAAAGGTGTGCACTACTATAGCTGGCCCAAAATATTTTATAATCTGGGGCTATGTATATAGCTCCGTTGGTTGAAAGTTTGCCTAACATGCATTAAGCTCTAAGTTTGATTTCTAGAAAAACATAAAACCAAGTGAGTTGAGGCCAATCATGGTNGTGCATGCCTTTAATCTAGTATTCAGGAGGCAGCGGCAGGCTAGTCTGATCTATATAGCCAGTTCCAGGCCAGCCAGGGCTATCCAGATTCTGTTTCCAGAACCCACATGGCAGCCAACAACAACCCTTAATCAACAAGCTAACACCCTCTTCTGGTACCTCTGTGGGTACCACGAACAACCACGATATAGAGATGTACATACAAGCAGAACACCCATACAGAAAATAAAAATTAAAAACACAAACAAACAAAAACAGACAAGATGGTGAAGGCCTACAATCCTAGCACCCATATGTAAACTCTGCTGTATCTGGGCTAGTCTAGGATAGAATACCTTCTCAAAAAGGAAAAGAAAATGTTTTATACTACACAAAATGGTGTTTTTCTGGGCTAGGTATGGTAGTGTATACCTTTGCACTGCTGGTGGATCTCTGTGAGTTTG
>LZPO01027383.1:546610-556699 GCA_001675575.1 Neotoma lepida | reverse complement strand
CTGGCCTCGAATTCAGAGATCTGCCTCCCAAGTGCTGGGATTAAAGGTGTGGGCCACCACTCCCCAGCTTTGTGCTCATGTTTATAAACAGAGTCTCATATATTAAACAGGTCCCTCAATTTACTATGTACTCAAGAATGACCTTGAACTTCTGATTTCTCTGCATCTAACATTTCTGGGACTGCAGGTGTACAACACTATGCCTTTTTCCTTTTTCAAAACTTCACTTCCTGCTGGGTGGCGGTGGTGCATGCCTTTAATCCCAGCACTAGGGACATAGAGGCAGGTGGGTCTCTGTGAGTTACAGGACAGCCAGGGCTACACAGAGAAACCCAAGACCAGAAAAACATGCATGCATGCATGCATGCATTCATGCATACAGATAGATAGATAGATAGATAGATAGATAGATAGATAGATAGACAGACAGACAGACAGACAGACAGACAGACAGACAGACAGACAGATAGATAGATAAATGTTATTTCTTAGTTTGGGCAAGGAGTAATGATTTCTCCAGGAATAAGAAACTAATTAGTCTCACAAGATTCTCGCAGGACCCGAAAGCACACAAACTACATGTAACAGTCTACCACCTTACGGGCAAACAAGGACTTGCTGGCCAAGCTCAGCCTAACAGTCTGTCACCCTAACTGCCAGAAATGAATTTTGCATTTTTTAAGTGGTGGGGAAAACATTAGATTAAGTATCCTACGATGATGAAAATGACATGAGCTAACTTTACAGTCGATCAGTACAGTTTTACTCTTAACTGCCACACTAACTCACATCTTCTCTATGACTGTTCTCATTCTACAGTAGGAGACTAGCTGTAACAGATACATGGTCCACATTCTAAAATAGTTACCACACGGCCCTTTATAGATAGTTTGCCAAAGCCTAGCCTATGACAGCAATATAGTAACAACTTACCATGAACAAGTCAACATTACAAAAATGTAAATCTACAGTATTTTTTAAAAAACCTTCAAGCTATGAAAACAGCTTTTAAAAGCACAAATAAAAACATCCATTGAAATATTTTAAGTCACTTTGCCTTGACTTCTACTGCCAAGAGTTTACTGCCATATTAAAGATATATTACTCACAGCCTCTGAGTTATCAATAAATGGATCTGTCTCATCATAGCCAAAGCCTATATCAATTAAATCTTGTAGCCGATCCTTCCGGTGTTTACGGGCTTTCCCACCCTGCAAAGAAGAAATACATTAGACTCATTCAGTACCTGTACTGTTTCCATAAATTTTAAAAAGACCTATTAGAAGAATTCACATAATTTTTGTAGAGAAACCCTCTATAGGCAACTGGGTCTCCCCACACCTTGCATGTAAACTGCACTTAACGACTGCTACCTCAGAATAGAACAAGTCAGACAAAGTAGTTATAAGGTGGAAAATCTGTCAACACTTCTTCAGCCAGAGTCAGCACTGTCAATGGTAAATCAATTGATGGCATCTATTCTTGACATGGTAAAAACTACCTTTCAACTCTGCAGTCTTCCTTTCAAAAGCCTGTAACCCTTATGCAGCCATAAGGCTACAAAATACGTACTTAGTGCTCTTCAGAGCCATCACGATTACGAAAGCCAAGGGAAATATTAAGAAACAGTCAATCTTGCTGGGCACAGTGGCACACACCTTTAATCCACACATTTGGGAAACAGAGGCAGGTGGATCTCTGTGAGTTCAAGGGCAGCCTGATCTATATAGTGAGTTCTAGAACAGCTAGAGCTACCTTGTCCCTAAAAAAGAAAAGAAAAAGTCAATCTAGATAAGCCTAAGGAAGAGAACTCATTCTCAAAGTTATCCTCTGACCTCCACATCTGCCACACGCACGTGAAAGTGGCTCATGTGCACAGACGCTAAATAAATATTCTTAAAAAGGGATCTTAATTAATCACTGAACCATCTCTCTCCAGCCCTCTTTTTAAGACTTCTCTTTTATTTTTAGCATGTGTGTCGTGTGCCTGTGTGTGGATATATGTATATACACACACACATATACATGTATGTATGTATGCATGCATGNAGATGCAGGTGCCCTCAGGAGCCAGCAGAGGGCATCAGATCCTCTGGAACTGGTATTACAGAGCTGTGAGCTACCTGATGTGGGTGCAGGGAACCAAATTCGGGTGCTCTGAAAGAGCCCTACACTCTCTTAGCCACTGGGCCCACTCTCCAGCCTCCAGACATTATTCTTCAAGTTATACCTCTAAATGTTATACAATTCCACACACAGACATACAGGAGTATGAAATGCAAGTTATACCTAAATATTACATAATTATACACACAGACATACAGGAATATGAAAAACAAGCATATACAGGAACTGGTAAAGTCAGATCAAGATCTGTTGTCTAGCCTATTCTCAAGTGTGCTGAGCCAAGGTCCACTCTCCAGTTCTGATGACTGCAGTTATGTGAGGTATAACCCCTANGTGATAAGCACATGAGTTTCTTCTACTGTATTAGAAACTTGCGAACCTATAATTTTTAAATGAAATATTTCTAAAGCAAACAATAGCAAAACAAACCAGTTCTTGGAGACTGCATTATTCAAGTTATACCTTATTTTGACCCTGGCTAATCACAGCATAAATAGCTCATTATATCTCAGATAGAAACTGTTACTTGAACTCTCAAAGTTCCATATACTCTTGGGATAAGTAGTTTAAACAGGAAGCAGCCTTCCTCTGGTACCATGAACACAAACAAGTATGTGAGTTCTGCTTCTAAGCCTCATTTTGGATATTTACATTTACAGATTCAAATCCAACTATGATTTTTTAGCATCCCTGCACCATCTCCCCATCCTGTTGCTCTTTATAGTCAGTGATAAGGAAAGCAAAGGAAAGAAGAGGGAAGAGAAGGAAGATGAAACTGTGCCAAGCATAGAGCCTATCAACATGTTCCCTCCAGGCTGCAGAGGGTTTTGCAGAAAGGATGAAAGGAAGATATGAATTTCTANTGTCACTTGGTTCCAGTTTTCACAGGGTGGATTTCGATGCAAACTAAATGTTTAAAGATTGATACATTTAATGCAATGAGTCTTTAATAAAAACTAAATGCAAAGACAATGGTGATTGAGGGGGGAAAAGGCTACAATGGAATTATGAGCAATGTCTCTAGGGCAGTGCCCTCCCTTCAAATTTCCAAAGGTAATTCTAACTAAATGCTGTTTGGCATATATACTGACACTGAAACATCTAACTTGCCTCAATCCTGGGGAATGGCTAATAAATCAAATGCAGTTAACGATACTTATTTCATTTACTACATTATAAACTTTTAAGATTTTAGAAAAATGGAGAAGGATGGACTTGTCAGACACTGCTGGAAAGACCTCATTGACTATCCTTTTTGGAAAGCAACCTGAAAGCAAAACATTTANTAATACAATTTACATTTTTCTTCTTTTGCTGATTTCCCAAATTTTCTATCAAAATGGGAATGTGTTAAAACTTTTTAAATTTTCATCTTATTTAACCAATAATTCTACTAAGAATTACATACTATATTTCAAATTACTAAATCTGTTAAAGGTTTGGGGTTTAGCTCAAAGGCAGAGTGCATGCTTAGCATATGTGCAGTCCTGGGTTCTATTTCCAGTAGTCCTCCCAAAACATATGTTAGGAACTTAAAGCCATAGAGAGCGTGCCTGCAATTCCAGTCCTTGGGAAGCAGAGACAAGAAGACTGAAAATTCAGTGCCACTCTTCTACACAGTAAGTTTAAGAAAGCAATATGCTAAAATATCAGACATGATTTAAGTTCTTTTAAAGCTTTTATTTATTCTTATTTTACGCATCTGAGTGTTTTGCTGCATGTATATATGTGTACCATGGGCATGCGTGGTGCCCACAAAGTCTAGAAAGTGGTACTGAATCCTCTAGAACTGGAGTTCTAGACAGCTATGAGCTGCCATGTGGGTGCTGGAAACTCAACCTAGGACCTCTGCAAGAGCAGCAGGTGCTCTTCACCACTAACCCATCTTTCTAGCCCCCAGAATTTAAGTTCCTATCCCCAAAGAGCTAAAAACAAGATAATCACTTTAAGCAATTTACCTATAGTGTGCCAGCCTTTATGGACTGAATAGTATTGTAGCCAGAANGAAGATTAATGACTACACCAATTATAAACAGAAAAAAGGGAAATTACATGAAGACTGTATGGAGTGCTTTCTAACAGATGACTAGACAAGTCTTTCCTGAGACATTTATTGTGAGACAAGACAAATGCAGCTATACACTTGTGGGAGCTCTTGAGTAACTCTAGATAAAAGTTTAACAGAAATCAGCTGGGCGGTGGTGGCGCACGCCTTTGATCCCAGCACACAGGAGGCAGAGGCAGGCGNATCTCTGTGAGTTNGAGGCCATCCTGGTCTACAGATTGAGTTCCAGGACAAGCCCCAAAGTTACAGAGAAACCCTGTCTTGAAAAACCAAAAACAAACAAACAAACAAACAAAAAGTTTAACAGAAATCACTTGGCTACCGCATGGGGAACAAAACCAATTAAACTAGTTTAAAAGGAAAAAGTGAAGCAATCCCAACATCAGCAATTATTGGAGGCATACAGTGTGTATTTAACTCCCCTAATATGTAATTAGACCATGATGACAACAGCTACTAGTCACTGAGTGCAGATCTGTACCAAATCTTACCCTAAACACATCCATCTTTTATTTCACATTCCACAAAAAAGCAAAAAACAAAAACAAAACAAAACAAAACAAAACAAAAATCCAAAGCTTAGAAAGGAGAGGTAACTGGTCACAAAGACTCATTTCTAACTAGAAAATTGTAGAAGTTTCAGAGCCTGTGGGGTCATTTTTTAGCTAGAGCCTTCAACTCAGTGTCAGAATTCAAATCAGTGTCCACACTGCCACATGTCTCCAGATTAGCTTCTCCCACCAAGTACCCCCTTGGTTTCATGCCTACTCTAGTGAGCTAATGAGATGGTTCAGAGGTTAGAGGAGCTTGCACACAAATTCAATCCTCAGATTCTATCCATGGCAGGAGAAACATGACTCCCAAGACCTATCCTCTGACCTGCACCTACTCAAGAGCAAACATACTTCATTACCTGATAAAATTAAGAGTGAAAATAGCAAGTGTTAACAAGGATGTGGAGGAACTCAACATCTCCTGCTCCACTTGTGGAGATAGCAAGGGATATAACCGGCAGGTGTGAGATCCTACACTTATCATTCCAGCACCTGGGGAAGCTGGGGCAGGAAGATCATGAGTTCCAGANTAGCCTTGGCTATAGAGGAAGATAGTGCCTCAGAAACAACAACAACAAAAACAAAAACAAACAAAAAAAACAGGCCGGGCATGGTGGCACATGCCTTTAATCCCAGCACTCAGAAGGAAGAAGTAGGAGGATTTCTGTGAGTTCTTGAGGCCAGTCTGGTCTACATATGAGTTCCAGGACAGCCAGGACTACACAGAAAGACCCTGTCTCAAAAACAAAACAAAACAACCAACCAAAGTAATACAGCCACTTTGTAAGAATGGACACAGTGTTAAGTGTATGTAACACCAGTGCAGGGAGGAAAAAGGGAGACAGATCAGATCCAAGAGCTCACTGGCCAGCCAGTCTAGCCAATCAGTTCAGTGAAAGATCCTGCCCCAGAAAGTAAGGTCCTCTAGCCTTCATACACACCTGAGAGCACACATGTGCATATAACACAAACATGCATACCACATGAAAGAGAGTGCACAATAAAAATGTATGGTCTTTTTTCCTTTCACATTATTTCTGTGTGGGCCCACAACACAACACACATGTGGAAGCCAGAGGATAACCTGCAAAAGTTGGTTTTCTTCTTCTACCATGTAGAAGGATCAAACGCAGGTCATCTGGCTTGGCAGCACATGCTCTTACCTGCCAGCCATTTCATTGCCCACACATTTATTAAAGATAAGATATCACACCAAGTAGTAGTGGCCTATACCTTTAATCCCAGCACTCAGGAGGCAGGGGCAGACAGATCTCTGCGTTCGAGGCCAGTCTGGTCTGTAGAGCTAGTTCCAGGACAGGTAGGGCTACACAGAGAATCCCTGTCTTGGGAAAAAAAACAAAAAACAAAAACAAAACAATAGAAAGTTAAGTTATTACTACAAAGCCCCCACGCTATCCTTGAACTTACTGCATAGCCTAAGAGTGACCTGAACAACTATGACAATCCTCCTGTCTGAGCTTCCCAAGTGCTGAGGTTAGACATGAGTCACCACGCCCAGAATGAAAATGTATGTTAATATAAAATGTATGCTGTTTTTTTTTTTAAAGCAGCTTTATGGGTAATAGTTAAAATCTGAAAACTGGGGCCAGTGAGATGGTACTGCATGTGGAGACGCTCTGCAGTCAATTCTGGTGACCTGAGTTTGGTCCAGGAAACCAGCTCCTGCAGGTTATCCTCTGACCTCCACATGAGCAGAAATAGAAAAATGTTTTATAAAAATAAATAAAAAACCCCAAACTCTGAAAACATCGCAATATCCTTCATGTGCTGAACAAATAAAAACACTGGAAGACCCATTGACAAAAGAGAGACACAGATGACTCTCAAAGGCACCGTGCTAAACCAAAGAAGCCACAAACAGGCAAGGTTCATTTACANGAAATTCTAGAAAAACAAAAACCTACAGAAACAAAGCAGACCAGAGGGTGTCAGGAGGTAGGACTGTCTGCGAAGATATACACAAAAACTTTGTGGGAAGAAAAAACTGGCCTACGCCATGACTGTAGTGACACTTACAGCCTGCATGCATTTATTAAAGTTCACCAAGTTGTACAACTAAAATTAAGTTGTAGTTAAATGATACCTCAATAATTTTAATCTTCAATGTCTGTCACTATTCTTTTTTTTCCTTTCTTCTCTACCTACCTTCCTTCTCAATCTCTCCCTTTTAATTTTTTTAATTTTTGCCAGAGCTGAGGTCAAACCAAGAATTATTATTTCTACTTCAAGTCTTTCTCCCAAGAACCTTTGTTTATAGGTTTAGTCATACCTCCAGCTTCCTTCCCATTCTAACTGTCAGGTCTAGAAAGCTGATCACTGATCACTGTTTTTACTAATGTATTCAATCTCTTGGCTTGTCATGTCCCTTAAGTTTACCCTTACTATATCTAATGATTATTTCAAAATTACCGCTTCCTAGAATCTCCTGTCTCAGAAACATCCTTATTACAAGACAAAACCAAAAACCTTAACATTCACAAAGTCAAAGCTTTCTGCATGTTAACTCTGACTGCCTACCCACCTTTCCTTTCAAGTTTTCTGACATGAGCTTTTTGGTCCATTGAAATTCCCGTCCTAAAGAACATGCGCTCATCTTTCCTCACGCTTTCACTTTATAAGGAATGGACTCTTACTCCTCAACGAATCCTGCTGCCTCTCACAGCTCAGCCTGAGTTTTAAATCGTTCTCTAGGTAAAATCACCACCACTCTTTTCTGCTCATCAAATACTTTCAGGGCAGGGGATCAAGGTACATCTCAGTGACTACAATTTGCCTGGGGAAATCTAAAAACAATACAAACAGCAAATCTGTCTGTTGTGAAGAGCAAATACAGACGAGCAAACAGCTTATTGGTAATCAGATTTATGAGCATGTGTGTCTAGACAAGGTTACCAGCTTGTTGCCACTAAAAATGATTGTTGTTAATCGTTAGTGCTCAATGGAGCAGAATGGTAGTGCTGTTAAATAGGTGTGAATCCTTTTAAGTGTGAATCTTAAAGAGATTATCAAAAAGAATTAACTAAAGCTTTGACTACAATAATATTAATCTGTAATCTCATCAAAAGTCCTACCAATAACAGCATCAAATGACATAACTATAAATCATATCAACTATGGCATAATCATTCAATGCTAACAGCCATTAAAAAAACGTGGCAAAAGACTATAAATATAGGGAGTAAGAAAAGCAATTTGTTAAATCTTATTTACAACTCAAGTTCTTCACAGAAAGGACATTAAGAGTATTCATTAAACTTCGGAGGGCCAACAATGATGGCTCAGTTGTAAAGACACTTGCTGCCAAACCAGACAAAGCTTGGTCCTCAAGACCTACATAGTAGAAGGAGAAAAAGAGATAGTTTTCCTCTGATATCCACACATGTGATGTGCATGTGAGCACCCAAACACACACCACATAAAATACACATATATTTTTTAATTTAAAAACAGGTGGCTGTATAGATGGCTCAGCGGTTAAGAGCACTTGCTGCTCTTGCAGAAGACTGATTCTAGCACCAACAAGGCAGTTTACACACAACTGTAATTCCAGTCCCATAGCTGGAACTTGCTATGTAGTCTAGGCTGTTCTTAAAACTTGTTCTCCCTACCTCAGCATCCACGTACTAAGATTACAGGCGTGCACCATCACGTCTGCCTTCGAACAACATATTCAGATGCCCAAAAGGAGCATCTACACTGTGAATTTAAAACATTAAAATTGTACATAAAGAAACTCAAGACAGATTGGTAATGTGTCCTTCCTTCTACACACACCTATTTTGAATCACTCTGCTCCTTGCAACAGAATCAGTCTTAATTCATCATTTTCTAAACCCTTTTATACTGTACAGTTTACACATCAAGTAGACCTTAAAAAAGTCAAAATATGTTTCCATAGAAATTTGTATGGAAATGAATTTTAAAAATTTTCCACTTTGAGCTAGATGTGGTGGCATACAACTTTAATCCCAGCACTGGGGAGGTAGAGGCAGGCATATCTGTCAGTTTAAGGCCANTCTGGCCTACAAATCTGGTTCCAGGACAGCTAGGGCTGTTATTCAGAGAAACTGTCTCAAAAAACAAAACCAAACAAAACTTTCATTTTGTTACATCTCAAATGAAGAGCCCTCTTTAAAGCTCTTTTTCCAAGTACTCCACAATGACTCAGACTATTACTTACTGAGTCATTAGTACTGGCTTAACCTGATAATCAGTATCTCAGGCCAATGCTGAGGGATTACAACATTAGTAAACTGAAATACAAGCATGCCATTCCTAGCACAGGACCCCCACTGCCATTGTGACAGTAAAGACATCAACATTCACTGATCACTTAATGGCACACAGAACAAGCAGGACATTAATTGGTAAGACTGTCCATGTCCAGTCTTACAACCTGGTCACAAAGCTTCTCAACTTGTACCACAGCCCTCCACAAGTGAATCTTTTTATATCTACAAGTGCATCTTTTTTATGTACAATTGCATCTTTTTATATCCATGCTGATCTCAACCTTCAATAAAAGAGCATACAATTTTAAATCAGTACAGTCAACAGTACAGAAACACTAAAACAAACTTTGATAACCATCACTTATGGGTGTAAGATCTTCCACATGTCCTAAAACTGTTTCACAATAAGTCTTTATGGATTTAAAGATGTTGAAGCCAAGTGTGGTGGCACACGTCTTTACTCCCAGCACTTGGGAGGCAGAGGCAGGTGAATCTCTGAGTTTGAAACCAGCCTGGTCTATAGAGCAAGTGGTAGAATAGCCAGGGCTACACAACAAAACTCTGTTTTGAAAAACCAAAAGAGGGGACTNGAGAGATGGCTCAATGGTTAAAAGCATATGGCTGCTCTTCCAGAGGATCCAGGTTCAATTCCCAGCACCCACATGACAGCTCACAATTTATAACTCCAGTTCCAGGAGATCTGACACCTTTACACAGATGCACATAAAATAAAGTTAAATAGCCGGGCAGTGGTGGTGCACGTCTTTAATCCCAGCACTCGGAAGGCAGAGGCAGGTGGATCTATGTGAGTTCGAGGCCAGCCTGGACTACCGAGTGAGTTCCAGGAAAGGCGCCAAAGCTACACAGAGAAACCCTGTCTCGAAAATAAATAAATAAATAAAGTTAAATAAATTATCTTAAAATAATAATAATAATGAAACTAAAAAAATAAATGGTTAAGAGCACAGGCTGCTCTTCCAGAGGCCCTGAGTTCAATTCCCAGCACCCACATAGTGACTCACAATCATCTGTAATGAGACCTGGTACCCTCTTCTGGCCTACAGGCATACATGTAGACAGAACACATAAT
>LZPO01027383.1:519665-540958 GCA_001675575.1 Neotoma lepida | reverse complement strand
AGTTTCTTTGTATAGTAGCCCTGGCTGTCCTTGAACTCACTTTGTAGACCAGGCTGTCCTTGAACTCAGAGATCTGCCTGACTCTGCCTCCTGGGATTAAAGGTGTGAGAGTTAATTTTTAAATTGATATAGCAGCTTCAAATAATTAAAAGTATATTAAAACCAAGACAAAGACCTGAATTTGGTACTAACATGCTTCATCCTAGATATAAAGACCCACACACATAATCAGCCTAAAAAATGTCAAGAAAATATCGACAGGGGGTGGAAAGATAGCTCAGAGGTTAAGAGCACTGACTGCTCTTCCAGAGGTCCTGAGTTCAATTCCCAGCAACCAACCACATGGTGGCTCACAACCATCTGTAATGATATCTGGTAATGATATCTGGTGCCATCTCCTGGTGTGCAGGCATACATGCAGGCAGAATACTGTATACAAAATAAATAAATAAATCCTAAAAAAAAAAAAGGACAGGATGAAGACAGAAGGGTTCATCTTTCCCAGCACATCAGAATAAAGGGGGGGAGGGTTCCTTAGATTTTAAGGAGTTGATTTTAGAATAAATTTTTAAATGTAATTTATAGAATGTCTTATTCTAACTGGCACTATGAATCAAAAACATAAACAACCCAAGNGGAAACAAACTAGCAAAGTGAGACTAGTATGGAATAAAACGCTACATTTGGGGTATAGCAGTCCCCTGACCCTAGCAATCACTAATGCACAGGANTGCAAGCAATCAGCATGTTTTGTTGTTATAAACTGTCCCCTCCCATCACTGTGTAGTCCAAATACTAGGTCCTTATTATCGGTATGATCAGGATTTTATGACAGTTTTATTGAACCCGGAGCCTTTNACATTCTAGGCAAGAGCTCTACCACTGAGCTTTCTCCCCAACCCNGCCTGACTCATTTTATATATGCAAATATAAACACAAAGATTTGTAATTTTTACTAAAAATCACCTTAAAAAAAAGATTTATTTATTTTTAATGTACATTGGGGTTTTGCCTGTGTGTTTGTATGAGGATTCCAGATCCCCCGGAACTGGAGTTACAGACAACTGTGAACTGCAATGTGGGGGCTAGGGATTGAAGCTGGGTCCTTTGGAAGAGCAGCTAGTGTTCTTAATCGCTGAGCTACCTCTCCATCTCACATTGAAATGCTACTCTAAAATTTTTTTCAAGACCAGATTTCACTACACAGTTTAGGCTGGCCTCAAACTCACAATCCTGCCTCAGTATCCTGAGTACCACCATGTCCAGCCTATTCTAAAATATGTTGTGTACTTTATACAGGCATTGAAATCTATCTCTTGTTTACATGTGGTCTATAAAATTAAAACAAACTCATTTGTCCTTTACAGTTAAGAATAATGCCTGTAATCCCAGCACTCAGGAAGCTGAGGCAGGAAGTCTGACAGAAGNTTGAGGCTAACCTGGGCTACACAGTGAGACCTAACCTCAAAGCAACAAACACCCACAAAGAATTATCTCTTTTCCCAATAAACCCACAAGAAGAATCCTCCCCAGGTAAAACAAATTGCAAATTATCAGCTACCTATGAGTAAAGTCAATGCAATGATTTTCTCCTTTGATCTTAGTAGCATGTTCAAATCTTTTATAGGTCTTATCCAACATATGCAAGTGACAAGAAACAGAATCCACAGAAGTCTGTAACAGTACATTATCGCTTGTTTTCTCTTTACAGGAAACATTTAATTCCTGATGTTCTCAAACGGGTGCTCAGGATCTCTGATTCTTGGTTTGCTAAGAACTGAATTGTTTTCTTATGGAGTTCTCACGTCCAAAACTTACTTCACAATGCANTATCGCCAGCAATGGTGAACAAACTAATCTTTCAGTATAGTAATGATTCCAAGGTCTCAGGCACCATCTGAACCACCATAATTATAGCATAATACCACACAGAGAGAACAAGGCAAAGGGGCTGACCTAATCTGCAAGGTGATTTTGCATTTTAGAGTTAACCAAAATATGCTTTTCCTCATAAATACAGAAAAATTCCAACTGTATTTCCATTAATTGGGATTGCACTCTCCATTTATCAGGTAGGAAGGGGCTTATTTAAATGTACCGGAGTGCACATAACTTTTTTTTGTTGTTGTTTTTTGGGGTTTTTTTTGAGATAGGGTTTCTCTGTGAAACAGTCCTGGCTGTTCTGGAACTCATTCTGATGACCAGGCTGGCCTCGAATTCACAGAGATCCGCCTGCCTCTGCCCNAGTGCTGGGATTAAAGGCGTTCGCCACCACCGCCTGACCACTTAAGGTTTTTAATAGCCCACAGCTACCAACTTTCAGTTAACAAATCTTGTTCACTGACATACAACTATTTAAAAAATTTGGAGTCTGTTTCTTCTAATTCTACTTAGCCTATTACAGGTACACTGTTCAATTCCAGTAACTCAAATTTAAAATTATTTTGGAAAGATTGTAACTCTAAAAATAATCTTTGCCAGCTACTCAGTAACTCCAGCTACTGAGGAAGCTAAAACAGCAAGATCATGAATTCAAGGCCAATATGGAATACATAATAAGTTCAAGGCCAGCTTGAGCAACTTAAAACTATCTTGTCTCAAAAACAAAGAATGAGGTGTACTTGGAAGTCATGTCAATGATATGGCATGTCACTGTCCTAGCATGTTCAAGATCCTTGGCTTGATTCTCAGCATTGGAAAAATAAAAGTCAAAGACTTCCTAGAGGAGGAAATTTGGGGCTTACCACTTTCCAGACATTCCCAGTTTTGCTTTCCTAGAGTTGGTCACTCTTGTAGGATTTCACTTTATGGAGCGATCACAGTTCACTTACAAAGGTATTATTTATACATTATTAGGTAATAAATATATCAAGTAGGACAAATCATAGGAAAATGTGGCAAACTTTTGCTATAAAAGTATACCACATAAAAAAACAGAACAACAGCCTGGTCTACAGGGCGAGTTCCAGGGCAGCCAAGGATCCACAGTGAAACCCTGTCTCAAACAACAACAACAAAAAGAAAGAAAAAAAACCCAACAAAACAAAAAACAAACACTAGAATAAATTCTTTTCTGGAATTACAAAAGATATATGCTTGAATATATGATGAGAAATTTGGATCAATAAATCCCTAAATTGATAGTATGTACAAAACAAACAAAAAATGAAACCCAATTTATCTGTCTCCTAGAACATGAAAGTAAGCCAAACACTGCTTTCAGGTTCAGGAAAGATCACATACACAATGATAAATACCACAGAGAGTAACCATATAGCAGGTTAAATGGTTAAATACCATATAGCTAACTATATAGCTGGTTAAAGCACCTAGGTTAGCAGGGCGTGGTATCGAACACCTTTAATTCCATCACTGGGGAGGTAGAGTCAGAGGGATCTAAGTTCAAGGCTGGCCTGGTTTACAGAGTCAATTAATTCCAGGNCAGAANAGCTAGCTACACAAGAGAAATCCTGTCTCAAAAAAGCAAAACTAAAAAAACAACAACAAACAAAAAACCCACCTAGGTTAGTGTAGGTACTTTCTACAGTGTTTGTACAATGGCAAAACACTAACTAGTATTATGTATTTTTACCTAAAGATGGTTTTTGTCTTGCAGTTTTGTTAGACTTATTTGTGTGCATGTGCACAACTTGCAGAAGATGGCTCTCTCTTTCCACCATGTGGATCCTGGGGACGGAACCCAGGTCTTCAGGCCTGGCAGCAAAAGCCTTCACCTGCTGAGCCATTTTGTCACCCAGTTTTTGTTTTCCAGACAAGGTCTCACTATGTGGCCCTGAACTCACCATCCTTCTAACCCCAGTCTCCAGAACACTGAGGTCACAGACTAGCACGCCCATCTACAAAATGTTTTCAATCTGTAACTTANGCAAATTATAAAAATTGAACACCTANTTATATTAGCAAGTCAAGTATAATTTCTTGGAAAAATGCTCCAACTTAATAGACAAAAAAAATGACATATTTATTAAAAAAAAAGAGAGAGTTCTGAATGGAGTCTACAGAACAAATGTTATGTGAAAATGACCAAAATGGTCTCTACCCCTAACAATTCTGTTTCTCGGAAAACATTAAGTAATAATGGATGCACAACAATATTTGTAACTACCCATCAAAGGATTATCTGGCACAAAATGAACACAGACTAATGATATTATTCACCATGAGACTTTTGATTAAGAGNCTGTCATTGCAACAACAAAGATAGTTGATGAAAGGAACTAATGAATTTTGGAGTCCATTAGACCTGCTAGAAAGCTCAGGCTAATAAAGAGCATAGTCGCTAAACTAGGGGACAATTGTCTGTCTGTCTGCCTCTGTCTCTCTCCCGCCTCCCTCCTCCTAAAGATCACCAACCCACAACAATAAAAATTACAGTCACCGACAAACCGCTGTCCTAACCCCATTGTTCACCGCTTCCCTCAAAGGCATACCTATGTATTTTCCTAAGTTTTTGTTTTCTTTTAAATTCAAAGCCAACGTTTTTCCCATCATTCTCCAAAGGACTACATCGGACAAATAATCCCAATTCGAACTAATGATAACCACTTAAATAATATGATTAGACAGCCACCGAGTAAGACAGGAGACCTTTCCATTCAAAGACAATATGCACAAACTCAACACACACACAAAGCTAACAATATTTACCAACACGAGAGTAACCACATTAACGAATCCACTTTTTCATTCCTAACGTGGAATCTTTAGTTTCTGAAAATGTTTAATTTCTCTTAAATCCCCTTCAATCAAGGAAAATAAACCACCCGGCCACGAGCCCATCTCAGCAGCCCTGGTGCCCGGTACAGCTGGGTTGAGGAAGGATGAGGATGAGCCGAGAAGGGGTCACACAATCTCTCCGCTTCAGACCGGGGGGCGTGTCCCCCAAGGTTTTTCGCTTCCCTTCTACCGGAACGACAGATGGAGTGCCACAAGAAGCTAGCCGCATGGCTCGCAGGGCCTCGGGATTTGGTGTGGGGAACAGAAAGGAAAAGGAGGAAAAAGCTGAGGTTTCGAAAGGTGCAGAGGAAAACCGGCTCGGCGCGGTGTGGAAGGGGCAGCCTCGGCCACCCAGGGGGGCCGAGCCGAGCAGCTCCCGCCCCGTCCAGCCGCCCGGCCCCCGCCACCCCCGGGGCGAGCGAAGTGCAGAGCAGCCCGGGCAGGCGGCCGGTCCGGAGGCACCCGAGCTGTGGGGCGGCCGGCAGGGAGGGACCCTCTGTACCCGTTGTTCTCCGCACAGCAGCAGCTCCGGGTAGCTGAACTCCACGCAGCTTTCGTCCGTGGGGTCCTTGAGCACCAGCTCCAGGCGAACCGTCTCCTTCGGCGGTCGCGGCGGCGGCTCCGCCCGGGAAGCCGACTCCCGCGGCGGGGCAGTCTGCAGGGGCAGCAGCGGCGGCGGCGGCGGCTCGGGCCGCGGGGGCTCGCGCTGCAGCGCCATGGGCGGCTCGGCGCGGCTGACCTCGCGCTGGGGGAGCGGCTTGTCGCGCGCCGGGTGCTGCGCGTCAGCGCGGGGGGCCGACTCCGCCCGGGCCGGCTCGCGGTACGGCTGCGGCTCCAGGCGGGGGGGCTCGCGCTCGGCGCCCGCCAAGTCGGCCTCGCGCCGCCTCACCGGTGACAGGCTAATGAACGCGACTCTGCGCGGCTCCGCCATCCCCACTGTTCTGGCCCTCGGCGCTCGCTCGAGCCGGCTCTCGCCTCGACGCCGCACGGCGTGCCCGCCCGCCTTCCCTTCCGCTCTCCGTCGCTTTTCTTCCCTCCAGCACCCTCAGCCGTCTCCGCGGACGCCACCGTGAGTGCGGACCGGGTCCCTGTGCCCGCTACTATGTTCTCACGGGCTCCACCGCCATCGCCAGGGTCGCCGCAGCCGCCATGTTGGGTCCCCCACATAAATAGAAGCAGGCCGCCGAGCGGGCGCATGCGCACAGCGGAGACGCTCGCGTCCACAGTCGTGGCTGTTGCTCACTTTTCCTCTTTTCCTCCCAACAGTCTGGAGTCCAGACAGCCCGGCGGAAGTGACGTCACAGACAGGCCTGTCTCCGTGGTAACGGAGACGCTCTCCCTGCTTGGGCTCGGGAAGGAGGGGTTTGGGGTTCCCGGAGTGATTTCCTCTTCTCGTCCGGAAACCGAGGCGCGCTCGCGGATCCTTCAGGGTGAGCGTTGCGATGTGCCTGGGAACGACCAAGACATGGCGCCGTCGTCCGGCCCGTTGTCGGCCTCTGGCTCTCGGCGCGGGGGAGTAGGGTTGTCAGCTGCGGATTCCAGGTGGACCCTGGAAAGGGGCGAGGGACTCGCAGCCGGGCCGCCGGACCTGCCCGCCCGGCACCCAGTCCCCGGAGGTGTCCAGGGTAGAAAGGCGAAGCCTAGACTCGCCCCAGACCCCTCCCGAAAGCGCCACGCTGCCTCCCACACCGCTGCCTCCTACACTTCTCCCCAGCCGCTTTGCGCATGGCGGTGAGACACTCAATGACGCGCCGCAGTTGGGAAAACTGAACTGGCAAACGAACAGTTGGTGAAGACTGTAACGTCTTAGCAGGGTTTGTTATTTTAGGAGACTCGCTCTCAGGAAAAAAACAAAAAACAANACGTTAGATGGCCCATTTCTGAGTGGGAAGGAGCGTGGGTTAGGCTCCGTTGGAGGACCCGTGGGAACCGAATTGAAATTCAGGTTTTAAAGGANGAGAATTACTGGCCCTTTTAATCTATTTAGTAGAAAGTGAATTTGAAGGCTCGCTTTCCACATCCACAAGGAAACCCAAGCTTGTTAATTGNCTTAGCTGTATTAGATGTTGAGGAGCTGAGTCAAAGTGACGTCATGGACATTTTTTTAACTGGCTGGTATAATTCTATTCCTTTCCAAAGATGTACCAAATGGTGATGGAATATTCATCCCAAAAGCCCCTCCTAGCTCGAAGCCCAGTGTGGAGGTGCACAGGAAGAGGCCGGCTGTTCGACTTCAACATAGTCTACATAACCAGCTGCAGACCAGCTAGCATTTTTAATGGTGGTGTTGGCACTCCAGAGCCAGGCTCGTCTCTATGAGTTCAAGGTCAGCCTAGTGTACTTAATGAGTTCCAAGCCAGCCAGAGCCAGGCTAGTCTCTATGAGTTCAAGGTCAGCCTAGTGTACTTAATGAGTTCCAAGCCAGCCAGGGCTACCTAGTGAGACTCTGTCTGAAAAAAACAAAACAAGAAGAAAAGAAGAGGAAGAAGAAATAAACTCTTCTAGCGCTAAAATGCTGCAATATTTCCTTGACACCGTGTTTTACCTCCAACATTCCTTCCCGATTTTGATTGGGATCTCATATTTTGGACTTAGTAGCACTTAAATGACCTTTCTGCCCTCAGACTTACAATGGGGCANTTAATGTTTCTGATACACTTTTTGTTGTATCATTCTCTATCCCAGCTCCAATTGACCTGCAAAGTGAGCTCTATACCTGTATTCAGTATCTACAATTTATCCTAGAAATTTCATTCAGTCTGTCCTTGAGGCAGCTCTTCTGTAGGTATGCTGCTCATCCAACATTATCTTCTGCTGAGTGCTTTCCCGATACTTTGAACTTCAGTCCACAATAAGAAATAGATTCTAAGCCTTGACATAAGCACTAATCCCAGCACTCAGGAGGCAGAGGCCGGTGGATCTCTGTGAGTCTGAGGCCAGCTTGGTCTACGTAGTGAGTTCCAGGACAGCCAGAGTAATGAGAGCCTGTCTCAAAAAACAAAACAAAAAGATTCTTTGTAACCCAGTGTGCACACATACCTGAAGTACAAGGTACCTTACTGTGAGGCATAGAGTGAAAACAATGATGAAGGTCAAAGGACAACTTCGTGGAGTCTGTTCTCTCCTTCCAGGTGGCCAGGCTTGCATAGCAAGTCCTGTATCTAATGAGTCATCTTGTTGACCTAGAATTATTTAAATGCTCATTTCTAGTATTGAATATATTTTCTTACACAAACAGTAGTAATTATATAAAACTGATTTTCACCAGGCAGTGGTGGCGCACGCCTTTAATCCTATCACTTGGGAGGCAGAGGCAGGTGGATCTCAGTGAGTTCGAGGCCAGCCTGGTGTAAAAAAAAAAAAAACTGGTTTGCTACGTGTATCTAGCATAAAAATGTTCACTTTTTCATTCTAAATGTTCTATAGTAATAGTTTAGATTGTGACATCACCAAGAACAACTTTTTGTTTGTTTGGTTTGGTTTTTAGAGACAGGGTTTCTCTGTGTAGCCCTGGCTGTCCTGTAACTCGCTCTGTAGACCATACTGGCCTCAAACTCACAGAGATCCACCTGCCTCTGCCTCCTGAGTGCTGGGATTAAAGGCATGTGCCAACATTACTCAGCCCCAAGAACAANTTTTTGATTTATTAGTTTATTTCTCAAAAAGTNTATGTACCATATCCACCAATGCTGAATAAAGAAGTTGTTTTTATTTTGTTTTTCTCTTTGAGACAGGTTCTCACTATGTAAACCAGGCTGGCCTTGAACTCAGAAACCCTTCTGCCTCTGCCTCTCTAGTGCTGGGATTAAAGGCATGCGCCGCCACCACCCAGCTGCCTGGCTGGTTTTCAACCCTTAATATCCATTTTTCTTTTGCTGTATCAGAAGGCAATTAATACTGTCTAAGATTTGTATTAATTGAGAAGTTATGCCATTAACTTTACATTTTAAGGTCATATTTAAAGGGTTTATTGACANTTTCACCCTTGTCAAGTTTCAGGTGTTACTTTGTTTTCAAAGTCGTAATAGCTAAGACTGCCCCTGAACTCCAGACATTTCCAATTCATCTCCTGAGTGATGCGGTTATTCTAGGTATGTCCTTCCTTCCACATCCAGCTAGCTTAGGGATTTTGAAAGTATTAAGGTTTGCTGGGTAATCAAACCTTTAATCCCAGCACTTGGGAGGCAGAGACAGAAGATCTCTGAGTTTGAGGCCAGCCTANTCAGCCAGGACTACACAGAGAAACCCTGTCTTGGAAAAAAAGTATTAAACTTCCACAACTAAGCACATTTCTGTATCTTTTCACTTTCCTATTTCTCTCTCCCCGCCCTCTCCCTCCCTCCCTTCCTCCCCTTTCTCGTTCTCCAGGCTCTCACTGTCTAGTCCTGGCTGTCCTGGAACTCACTATGCAGACCAAGCTGGCCTCAAACTCACAGAAATCTGCCTGCCTCTGCACTGAGATTAAAGAGGTGTGCCACTATGCCTGGCCACTGTGCCTGGCTTCTATTCCTTTTTCTAATAAAACATCCTCATTGAGAGCAATTTATAGTATCTTGAATAACATCATGACATACACATGATATTGATGATATCCTTTCCCTAAAAACATAAGGGTTTTTTTCCTCCCCGAAACTCAGTAGAAAATTCTGAGTGTTCTGTCAGCAAACAACATTCTCATCTGTTGAATGCATATGTCCNAGGGCATTGTGATAACNTAAAGCTAGGCTGGCTGTCCCATGAATGAACGTAGGACTTGCCATACCCTGAGCCATACCCCCATGCTCCATACCCTGGTCTTAGCAGCTCTACTCTTAAGTTCTAGATAAGGACTGGTATGGCATGTGCTGATGTTTTCTCATAAATTCTATTGTCNTTTGCTTTATTTGTTCTTAAATGATGCTTGTAACCCTCAGAATTGGTTTCTGAACCCTCTAGTTGGTTGCAGTTTTGAAGTTGAAGTAAATGTGCATTTTAGCAGTTAAAGACTGAACAGGTCAGGAAAAAGCAATTTTGCTCCTAGAGACTAGGAGTAGAAGACAGATACATGCACATTCCCGAGTGAACTTAGAAAACCCTAACAGATGTAGTTGAAGAAAGGGGCCCTTAAAGAGGCTAGGAAGAGGTTATAGGCACTTCCTAGTGAGTGCCAAGTCAGTATTTTATGTAGTTAAAGTTTTATATACTATAATGCCAGATTATTCTTGTTTTTAATATTTGTGTATACATGTAACAATTATATATCCTGAGAGATCAAGCTACTAAGTTACTCATACCTTACCTGTCTGTCGGTGTGTATGTGTATTGTATGTACATGTTTATGTGTGCACATATGCTTGTGGGTGTTGATGTTGGCTGTCTTCCTCAATCACTTTCTACCTTATTTTTTGTTTATTACATTTTTTTGTGTGTTTCTGTATTTGGAAGGGGTAATGGGGGGTGTACATGTGCCACAGTGTACAAATGTAGGTCAGAGAACAACTTGCAGGAATTGGATCTCTCTGCCATGTTGGGTCTGGGATTGAACTTAAGTCATAAGGCTTGGTGGTGTCTTTGCCTGTCAGGCCCTATCATCAGTTCATCCACCTTATATTTTGAGACAGGCCTCTCACTGAACTTGGAGCTCATCAGTTTGGTNTGTCTGGTGGGCCAGCAAGTTTCAGGGATCCACCTGTTTCTCCAGTACTGAGATTAGAAACTTGAGGAACTGAGTCCAGCTTTCTACATAGGTGATGGGAGATCCAAGCTCAATCTTGATGCTTGTGTTGGCAAACAGTTTATTGATTGAGCCATCTCCCTGGGCCCCCATGCATACCTTCTTGACAACACTTGTGTGAGGAACAAACATCTTGCAAAACTCTGAAGGAAGAGAGCTGAAGAAAGAAAATTGAGGTGCAGCCTCTGGAGGGAGTGAGCTGGAGTTTTGAAGGAAAGGTGGAAAAGCTAGAATACAGAGATGAATTCCAGGTAGAGTTGATAACCCAGGTCCTTAAGTCTTATTAACAATGGCACCAGAGCCTGAATATTGGCTCAGTGTTTAAGAGCAAGTAGTATTNCTGCAGAGGACCTGAGTTCCTTCCCACCACCCACTTTGAGCACCTCACAGCTGCCTATAACTCCAGCTTCAAGGGATCTTACATCCTACTGNAGACTCCACAGGCACCTGTACCCACATGCACGAACACATACATAATGGACACTATAATTAAAAAATAAATCTTAGATAAAAATGAAACCAAAAACCAATGGAAAAATTGTAAAGTGTCATAATGATAGAGTAGTCAGCTAACTTTCCAGTACTGTCAACAAGTCCACTTGTGTGACAAGGACTCTACTGATGGNTCCATCTCCCTAGCTCCTTTCTCCTTTATTTTTAGCATCATTATTGGATAGGCCAGNCCAGATTAGAGACTGGAAACCCTTACATCTAATTCCAAAATCCTAGGGAAGGACCAGTGNGTGAGTGTGTCAGTGCCAATCCTCAGATCAGTCAATGGCTGGGAAAGGTCTGGTGACCAGACTCTTCTGCTGGGATAGATGGAGTTTAGGCAAAAGGATGCTCTTCCAGGAAGGACCAGGAGCCTGACAGGCAGCTATTCTGAGGCCCATAACACAAGACAGTAGGACAAAATTNCCCATAATGTCTTGTTTTAAAAGGTGGTGATTTTTTTTTACTCACAGAAGAAAATATAGATACAATATAACTCATGAAAGGGAAGAAAATCTAAGCCAAATCCAGAATGCTGTTGCTGGGCGNTGGTGGTGCACACCTTTAGTCCCAGTATTCAGGAGGCAGAGGCAGGCAGATCTCTGGGAGTTCGAGGCCAGACTGGTCTACAGAGGGAGTGCCAGGACAGCCAAAGTTACACAGAGAAACCCTGTCTCAAAAACCAAAAAAAGAAAAAAGAAAAAGAAAAAAGAATGCTGTCAAAGAGCTGACCCCCTCAAAACAAGACAGACCAGCAAAACACAAAGACTAGAAACAAGACAGTTTCATGGGAGAGTTCAGTCAAACATGACAGGAAAATAGGTTTTGTAATACTTAAATTGCTGCAGAATAGAACAGGAAATGTCTGCTCCCCAAAACTTTGCTTTTTTCAAATATCAAGTGAAATGCTGATTCCAGTTCCAGCATAAACTGACTGCAGCACTAACGGAATAGCTGTCCTGAGGTGCTCTTTGATCCACTAGGTTGATGAAGGAGTTAGAAATGGATGACACTGAGCTGAGGATGTGGGGAAACAATCACTTCCTTTTATTGCTGGAATAACNTTTGTGTGTGGCAATTTAGAAATAACTGTCANATGTCCACATGCTTTAACTCCCATTTCTGTGAGTTTATCAAAGAGCTATGTTTTCTTATGTTTTATTTAGGTGTAGGGGTAATGGAGGTGTAGGGGCCACTCTCCCCAGTGCTGCAACTGACGAGGAATAGGGACACCTCTCCTGCTCTTAAGACCTCAGGGCCAGCTTGGGAGTGGGGGAAAATTTCTCCCCCCACCATTCGGCCACATGACAGATAAGTCCATTGAGCCATCTTAACAGCCCAAATAGCTATAAAATTCTGTATATTTTTGTTCTTTCCCAACTTGATTGGTGAGATATAAAGGACTTTTCATTTATTTTACTGATTTAAATTATTTTTATTTTGAAATTCTTTTTCCAAGCCAGCTTCTTCACACATTTGTTAGTAGTACTATTTTTCTATTTTCTTTGAGACAACATCTTACTGTGTATANTCCAGACTGGCCTCAAGCTCTCATCCTTCTGCCTCAGACTTCTGAGTGCTGGGATTCCAGGCAGGCACCACCATATGGCTTCTATTTTTAACTTAATTAATTTTGGAGTTGATTAGTCTTTCTTGTGGAGTCCTTATGCCTATTTCAATAATCTTTTTATAACTTCTCAAGATCCCAATGTCACCTCATTTTCATTTTTTCGTGGTTTTTAGTGTAAGGATTCAAGACCTTGTCTCCTGAGCTTTAACATGAATCTAGTTTGCATAGCCTATTTTACTTAAAACCTGTCTCTTATACACATCTAGATGTGTATAAGAGACATGGCACAGTAAGTACCTAGTTTCTTTGGTTTTAGTATTAACTTCTGCTTTATATCACTGTGATTAAAAAAAATACAGATACTGGGCATGGGTGGCGCACACCTTTAATCCCAGCACTTGGGAGGCAGAGGCAGGTGGATCTCTGTGAGTTTGAGATCAGACTGGTCTACAGAGGGAGTTCCAGGACAACCAGGGCTATGCAGAGAAACCCTGTCTTGAAAAACCAAAAATAAATAAATAAATAATACAATTTTGGGAGGGAATTGCAAGGGCAGAGGGTGGATACAAAGTACAGGGAAATAAATGGGATCGAAATGTATGGTGTGAAAGACACAAAGAATAAATAAAAAGCAAGTTTTTAAAAAATGCACACATTGGTTCTGTTGAGTCTACTGCAGAGGGTCTCTAGTGTTGAGGTTAAAACTACAGGGTGAGAACTAGGCTGCTGGGTTGGGTCTAACTCTACCTCTGCTGCTTACTATCATGGCCTCTCTGACCTGTACAGAAAGTCACTTAAGCATTTTGTGCCTCAATCTCCCAATTTGAAAACTGGGAATAATAATAATATACACCATTTAAAGCACTGGTGTTAGGGACGGATAAGTAGGCTCACTTGGTAAAAGTGATTGCAACCATTATTTGTAATAGCCAGAACCTGGAAACAACCTAGATGCCCATCAACTGAAGAATGGATTAAGAAAATGTTGTACATATANACAATGGAGTACTACTCAGCAGAGAAAAACAATGACCATATGATATTTGCAGGCAAATGGATGGAACTAGAAAATATCCTGAGTGAGGTAACCCAGACTCAGAAGGATAAATATGGTATGTACTCACGAATAGGTGGATACTAGGTATAAACCAAAGGACAATCAGATCCACTAGGTATAAACCAAAGGACAATCAGATCCAGGGAGGCTACATAGCAGGAAGGACCCTAGGATGACTGTAGCATAAAATAAGTTTTGGTTTTGCCCAGTCACTGGGTAAGCTTTAGTGAAACATTTCACTATTAGGATAAGAATTTGTACCTCTATTTATGTTCAAACTATCTGTATATTATCTCTCCTGCAGTTGTACATCGAATGTTTTAATAATAATAAAAAAATTTTTTAAAAAGTGATTGCAACCAAGCCCGAGGACCTGAGTTCAGTCTCTAAGACCCACATGGTAGAAGAACAAAACCATCTCCCCAACTTGTTCTCTGATCTTCACACACATGCCATGGGACACATGTATGTCCCCACATACACCCAAAATAAATGTGATCATTTAAAAATAGTGTTGGAATTAAGTGGGCTAATATTTGTGACATGCTTAGAACAGGGCGTGATACATGGAAAGTGATATTGTTTTCTTTGTGGCATGGTATGCAGTCAATTTTATTGAATGGCCCTTGGGTCCTTGAAGGAGAGGGCTGTTCTGTGGCATATTAATCTCTTGCTTATTCCTGATAAGGTTTACATTACCTGCAGGCTTTACTTACATTTTTATTTCACCTTTCATGGGCTGCCATTGTCTCATCATTTTTGCTTTTTGAATATTGGTTCATTTCCTTTGTTGCATATTCATAACCATTGTAGTTATATCAGGAAACAGAGCCTTTATCATTCAAAGTGTGTTTCTTTGACTTGCTTAATGATTTTGACCTGAATCCAACCTTGCTTGATTATGGCACCTGCTCTCTCTCTATTTGCATTTCCCCAGTTGTACCGCTCTGCCTGTCTTTTTGCTGGTAGTGTTCATGGATGACTTTGTTCTCGGTAAGAGCAAACAGCCCAGAGTTGGATTTCACATTGTGATCCAGTCTCCCCGTCCTTTTGTTTTAATAGATGACATAAACCCATATACAGTTTTGAACAAGAGATGTTTGAACAGAGACATACCACATTAGTCTATGTCATTCTTTCTCCTTTACANCTTTCAAAGACTCCTTGAATTTGTCTAGTTGCTTTGTTTTTGTATATGTTGCTTCTGATAATTTGAATGGCTACATTTTTGTGTGATGAAGTAAATTTAAAATTACCTCAATTCTCAATTTCTTCAGACATTGTCTACAATGTTAATGTTATTTTTCTCTGTACTTTAACTTGTTATTATAAGGTACACCCATGCTGTGACTAGATTTATTACTATTAAATGACACTAATATACTAATACTACTGTCTACATTTCTGTCCAGAACAAATGCTTTGTTACAACTTTCACATACATGTACCAATTTTGAAGTGATAGTTTAAAAGATTTATTTGATTTTGATTTATGTGTATATGTGTGTATGTGTGTGAGTGTACCATGTGTGTGCAGGTACCCACAGAAACTAGGAGAGGGCATCAGACCCCTTGAAGCTGTAGTTACATGCCATTGTGAGTCTGATATGAATGCTGGGAACCAAACTCTGGTCCTCTGGTAAAATAGCAAACATTCTTAACTGCTGAGCCATCTCTCCAGCCCTGATCATTTTTTTTCTTTTGGTTTTTCAAGTAGGGTTTCTCTGTGTAATAGTACTGGCACTTGCTTTGTACACCAGACTGGCCTCAAACTCACAGAGATCCACCTACCTCTGCTTCCCGAGTGCTGTAATTAAAGGTGTGCACAATTACTGCCTGCCCCCACCCCCTTTTTAATCTTGGTTTTATTATTTTTCTTGTTTCTCATTTGTGCTCATTTCCTACAGATTCTAAGCTGTGCTATGTCTGTGGTTTGGTTACTCTTCTTTGAGGAACATGAAGTTTTTTTTGGTTTTAGGTTTGTTTTTGTTTTTGTTTTGTTTTGTTTTGTTTTTTTTAGTTTTTTGTGACAAGGTTTCTCCGTGTAGGTTTGGAGCCTGTCCTGGAACTCACTTTGTAGACCAGGCTGGCCTCGAACTCACAGAGATTGGCCTGGCTCTGCCTCCTGAGCGCTGGGATTAAAGGTGTGCGCCACCACCGTCCAGCTGAGGAATATGAGTTTTCCTGCGAAAGCTGCTGGTGGGACACATGGGGTTGTGTGTGCACCCAGCAACCCAGCAGGCATTCAGCCTCTGACCCTGAGGTTGGGTTTACTCTTCATGTGATAAGCAGCTAGGAGATGCCCTGGACAAATACTCTTGTGTCTGCATGTATGTGTGTGCTCCACGTACCCATAGCGTTCAGAAGAAGGCATTGAGTCCCATGGAACTGGAGTTGGTAATGGTTGTGAATCACCATGTCAGTACTGGGAACCAAACCCAGGTCCTCTGCAAGAGCAACAAGTGCTCTTAACCCCTGACCCATCTCTGCAGCCTCTGCGTACAGCCTTGTAAACCATATGAATTACTTTTACAGCTGAACCATGAAGTAGCAATATTTTTCCTTTCCTAAACACCTTTATAATTGTTTTCTTCACTTTTCTACTTAACCTACCTCCAAACTCTTCTCAATGTGTGCATGGATACACACTGGTGAATCTAATCTTGAATGAATCAGTCTTGGAGCTGTATGTTGTGATACNGGGACTGTTGTACAGTTGTCCTGAAATCTGCTTCCATCCAAGCTTGGCTATCCCCCTTGAGTTAGAGCCCCTGTTTCTTATATGATGAGTCTTTCCCCTCTGTTTGTTCCCATGTTTTTAGATGGTTCACACCATGTGGAGATAAATGCTATATATATATATGAAAAGAATATCTCTTCATCTACATATCTGAGTGACAGTCTCTAATGGAAATTTTTCTCATCAGAATTCTTCAGGACTTGTTTTTTTAAATGTGCACTGGTGTTTTGCCTGCATGTATGTCTGTGTGAGGGTGTCAGATCTTGGAGTTACAGACAGTAGTTAGCCGCCATGTGGGTGCTGAGAATTGAGCCCAGGTCCTCTGGAAGAGCAGTCAGTGCTCTTAACTGCTGAGCCATCCCTCCAGCCCCTCTCCTCAGAATTCTTAAGACATTGCTGTGGTGATTATATTGTGTCCCCCAAAATATTATGTACCCTAATAAAACTTATTTGGGGTCAGAGAACAGAACAGCCACTAGATTAAACAGAGGTTAGGCAGTGGTAGCACATGCCTTTAATCCTAGCATTCCCGAGGCAGAGATCCATCCAGATCTCTGTGAGTTCAAGGCCACAATGAAAACGGAGCTAGGCACGGTGGCACACACCTTTAATCCTAGCACTCGAGATCTCATGTCTTTGCTTGAGAAAGACACATGCCTTTAATCCCAGGAAGTAGTGGCAGGAAGCAGAAAGATATATAAGGTGTGGAAACCAGAAGCTAGGGGGCCTCTTAAGCTTTCAGGCTTTGAGCAGCAGTTCAGCTGAGATTCATTTGGGTGAAGACTCAGAAGCCTGCAGTCTGAGGAAACAAGATCAGCTGAGGAGTTGGCAAGGTGGCTGTGGCTTGTTCTGTCTCTCTGATCATTCAGAATTTACCTCAATACCTGGCCTGGTGTTTTCAATTAATAAGACCGTTTAAGATTCGCTCTACACATTGCAATGTATTTGTAGAGCTGCAGTTGAGATGTCCAGTGTCATCTCCTAATCTGTTCATCATTTGTTACACTCTCTGCCCCCTCTGCCCACCAGACACTTGAGTTTTCATTGTCTCTTGTGTTCTGTTGACACCCTGGACGCACACCAGACAGAATCCCAGTCTCTGAAGAGCTGTTGTCGTCACACAGAGAGCAAATGCTTACAACCTAGGATTCTTGTTTTGTTTTTTTAATCAACATTTAAACATTTATCATTGNATATGTGTGTTATTTATATATGAGTTTGTGCATGCCACACATGCATGTGAAGGCTGGAGCACAGCTCTAGAGTCAGTTCTCTCCTTCTACCTTCACACNGGTTCCAGGGATGGAACACAAGTCACCCACCAGACTGTAGAGATACACTTCTCAACCTGTGGATCGTGACCCCCTCAGGGTCAACAGCCCATTCACAGGAGTCCCCTAAGACCATGGGAAACCACAGATANTTACATTTCAATTCAAAACAGTAGCAAAATTACAGTTATAAAGTAGCAACAAAAATACTTTTCTGGTTGGGAGTCACCACAACATAAGGAACTGTATTAAAGGGTCGCAGCATTAGGAAGGTTGAGAACCACTGCTTTAGAGGCAAGCACCTTTACCTGTGGAGCCATCTTGCCAAACTTNCTTTTTAAAAATAATTATATTATGCCAGGTGGTGGTGGTGCCTTTAATCCCACACTCAGGAAGCAGAAGGATCTGAGTTGGAGGCCAGCCCGGCCTATATAATGAGTTCCGGAGCAGGCAAAGCTATACAGAGAAACCCTGTCTTGAAAAACCGAAAGAAAAAAAAGAAAAAAAAAAACCAAAAGAAAAGAACAAACAAACAAAAATCCCTGTATTTTATGATATACCCCCAAGCCCTGTATTTTAAATATAATACATGAGATTTGGCAAATGTGCAGTCATGGTGACTAACATATGCATGGACCTTACCTTCCCAGCCATTTTTCATACTGACCTGTAGCAACTTTTTCAGGTGATAGTACAATATTAGTTCATACTCAATGGTCCTGAGATCTATGAGGCACAGGGTCTTAATTGACACTACTACTTAAATGTCCTCANGGCCTTCTGTTGGAACAGTAACTTCAGTTCTACCTGGTGGTTCATTTCACCACATTCAAATCCAGCTAACAGTCATATNGTTACCATTGAGTCTATACCCATAACTGCCTATTTCTGTCTTTCGTTTGTCAAACAAAAACAAAAACTTTTCCAGCTCAGTTACTATTAGAAGGGTAATGTTTTGTCTTGTTTTTTTTTGTTTGTTTGTTTGTTTTTGTTGTTGTTTTTTAACATGGGTTCTCATGTNGCCCAGGCTAACCTTGAACTCACTAAGTAACTAAGGATGACCTTGAACTTAACTTCCTGCCTCCACCTCCCAAGAGTACTGNTATTAGAGGAGTAAACCATTGTGCCCAGTCTATACTGGGCTTGGGGGATAGATCCCAGGGCTTCATGCAGGTTTGGCAAGCATTCTTCCGTCTGAGCTATACCCCTAGCTCCTAATAGAGGCATAATGGTTATTAGCAAAAGTCCAAATTTATCTTTATAGGGCATTACTCTTGAAGTCTCTGTGCATGTACACGTAAATACACAGGAATGGAGTCACGCCTTTATTTTGTGTTGCTGTACACAACTGGAGACTGGGTAGTTTACAAATAATGAAATAACAGAAACACATTTTCTCACAGCTTGGGGGTCCAAGTTCAAATTGAAGTGCCTGTATCTGGGGAGTTTTTGCTAGCGCCCCCACCACCACCACCACCACACACACACACCTCTGGTTCATCTTAGAGACAGGTTTTCCATATTTAGCCCTGGCTGGCCTAGAATTTGCTATGTAGACCAGGCTGACCTTGAACTCACAGAGAACCCACCTTCTCAATGCTCTCTTCTCAATGCTAGGATGAAAGGCACATGTCNCCACACCTAGCTTTCCTTTGGCTTTAAAGACCTCACGGAGCTAGAGAGATGGCTCAGCAGTGCAGAGTAAGTACTGTTTTTGCAGAGGTTCCCAGCATCTAAGTCAGGCAGCTCCTAACTGCTTGCAATTGTATCCCCAGCGGATTGATTCCTTCTCTTACCACCAAGGGCACCTTACTCACTTGTACAAACCAACCCAGAGACACACATGTATACATATAACTTAAAATAAGAATGAAATCTTTAAAGGNGGGGTCTCATGCAGTCAAACTTGTTAGATAGCTGAGAATAACCCTCCACTCATTATCCTCCTGCCTCCAGCTCCTGCCTCCAGCTCCAAAGTGCTAGGATCAAAGTGGGTGCCACCCTGTCTAGTGGCTTCTTGCTGGTCCTCATTTGGTGAAATAGGACACAATGAATCCACTGCCACAAGTTCTTTTCCCAGCACCACTAGTCCATCCTTAGGATACATTCCCACATAAACACAGGGGAGGGCCCACCTACCACAGCTGTCCTGGGGACTGATAGAGGAGTTTCCAGTGATACATTCCAACCAGGGCAACATCAAAATGTTATTTTGTAACCNACTTTTTCAACTTGGCAATGTGGCCTAGAATTGTTTCAATAGANTGCTCATTTCCTGTGGCCGCTAACAAATTACAGAGAACACTGACTAAAAGCACCAATCTTACAGTCAAAGTCAGAAGTCTGAAAATANGCCCAATTGGGCTAAAATTAAGTCCTTGGAGGGGGGTAGTCCTTTCCGGAAGCTACAGGGAAAGAGCCAACTTCTGGAGATCCTCAGCCCTTGGTGCCTGGCTCTCTTCCTTCATGTGCAGAGCCAGCAGCTTTGGCTGAGATGTCCTTAAACTGCCATCTCTGACTGCCCCCACTTCCACTTTTTTTGTTGTTTTGGTTTGGTTTGGGTTTCTCTGTGTAGCCTTGGCTGTCCTGGAACTCACTATGTAGACCAGGTGGGCCTCCAACTCACAGAGATCCGCCTGCCTCTGCCTCCTGAATGCTGGGATTAAAGACATGACACCATCACCTGGCACGCCACTTCCTCTTTTAAGGTCCTATGTGATTACACTGGGTCCAGCAGAGGATCCTGATAAGCTCCCTATGTTAAGGCTGGCCGAGTAGTAACTTTCATTTTTTTTTTCCTGCAGCCTTAACTCTGCCTGTGACTCACCAGCCACATGAAAAATTGAATTGGCTGGTAGCCTATGTGGCCTCTTCCCATGCCAGCTCCTGGCTCCCTGTCTTNGTAGCCTGTATTGACTTCTGTGCCATCCTCCTGTTTCCTTTCTAGTANTTGTGTTCNTTTTAGTCATCCTTAACTTATGAAAGGTTATTTCTGTAAAGCACATTATTGCTAAGATTCACTCTTACTGCTGCAAGANCCTGCAATGTGTGTTGTATAATATTCCACTGTGACTTCACAGAGTTCATTCTCTCATCTTATCCAGGGCTACTTGGATTGTGTTGAGGCTATTTCTGAGAATAGCAGTTCAAAGTAGCATTCTTGTGCATATTGTGATTGTATAGGTTGTCTATTGGACAAGTAGCTAAAAAACAGAATTGCTGAGCTGTACTGTGAAACTAGCAAGTAAGACCATGCATGTTGTTTCTTCTTAGCCCAGGCTTTCCTCAAGCTCACAGAGGCCTGCCTCTGCCTCCAGAATGCTGGGATTAAAGGCGTGCACCACCATGCCTGGCTCCATGTTGGGTCATAAAGAACTCAAATGACCAGGAATGATGGCCCATGCCTGTGATCCCAGCACTTGGGAGGTGGAGGTAGATGGATCAGAAGTTCAAGATCATTCTCCACTACAGGGTCACATGAGACCCCATCTATAAGAAAAGCCAAGAAAAATAAAAAAAACTTTACAAAGTAGACAATCATGGTGGGTTGTGCCTGTAATTTTAGCATCCAGGAGGCAAAGCAGGCAGATCTCTGTGAGTTCAAAGCTAGCCAGGGTTACACAGGCTCTGTACATAAAATATAATAATTGAAGTTTATGCCTATTGCCCTCTTACCTGAGCTTAGCCTAAAACCTGCCAGGCAGCCCTTGGTG
>LZPO01027383.1:482875-507926 GCA_001675575.1 Neotoma lepida | reverse complement strand
GTCCCGTCCTTCCTCCTGTCCACCCTTCCCTTGTCCCGTCCTTCCTCCTGTCCACCCTGCCCTTGTCCCGTCCTTCCTCCTGTCCACCCTTCCCTCGTCCCGTCTTTCTTCCTCTTCTCAGGGTTAACCTTTGTCTTCACATTTCTTCACAAGCTGTAAAACACACATATAGAGCAATGTGTGAAACATGCACAGCTTACTGTGTGTGAATACAGGTGGGAAACCACCCAGGTCCACACGGTGTGGAAAATAAGACTTTAGCATATCACCTGCCAATGATCCCTGCTTCTTCCTCACTCAGCAGCTGCAACCGCTATTCCCATTTCTATGCTCAATTCTTAGACTTTCTTTTTACTTGTATCTTTTTAAATTTTGTGTTGGGGGGAGTATGTTTGCTATAGCATGTGTGGAGGTCAGAGGAAAACCTGTGGTAGTCAGTTCTTTGCTTCCATGTGAGTCCCAGGGATCAAACTAAGGTTTGCTATGCTTAGCGGCAAGCACCTTTACCTGCTGAGCCATCTCACTGGCCCTCTTTGCATCTTTTAAACAATGTAATCAAGTTTGCCTCTCAGAATTTTATCTATATGAAGTCTTGCATTTGGCTCAAAATTTTAACATTCATCTACATTATTATATATAGCACTAATTAGTTTTATTTATTTTACTAAGGTGTTTTCTTTTTGTTTTTATTTCATTGTTTACCTGCACACATGTCATGGCAAACGTGGAGGTCAGAGGACAACTTGTAGGAGTTGGTTCTCTCCTTCCATCATTTGGATCCCAGGGATCAAACTCAGTTTGTCAGGTTTGGCAGCAGGTGCCTTACCCACAGATTGATCTCATTGGCCAAGCTTTAGTTTTAGTTTATGTATAGGGGTGTTTTGTGCACATTCATCTCTGTGGACAATGTGGATGCCTGGTGCCCATGAATGTCAGAAGGAGGCATCAAATCCTGAGACTGAAGTTACAGATGGTTGGTTGTGAACCAAGCTATGGTTGCTGAAAATCAAATCTGGGTCCTCTGGAAGAGCAGCAAGTGCTCTTAACTGCTGAGCCATTTCTCCCGCCATTAACATCCCAGGTTTTATTTTTAAATAATTACAGATCTATAGGAAATTGCAAAGATAGGATGATATCTCCTGTACCTCTCACAATTTTTCCCAATGGGTATAGGCTCTAAAACTATAGTAAAAAATATCAAAATCAAGAAGTTTACATAGGCACTGTTGAGATGACAGTCCTGAGTAGAATGCTAAATTCCTCCACTATCAAGATCCAGATTCCTCCATTAGCAGAGATTTCCGTTTCCAGCTCATAGTGACCTCAAGCCCCTCCCTGTATACGCAGCATCCCTAACTCCAGCCCCCACTCATCTTTTCTTGATAACCTTGTCACTGATGTTATAAAACACAAAACTTTTCTTTACTCAGCATAATGTATATTTATTATTAATTAATTAATTAATCCTTATTAATTTGGATATCAAATTGTTTTCACTATAATCACCCTGCAAAAGTAGGCAGACCCCCAAAATTTGGTTTGGATATTGAGATTGATGATGCCCCCCCCCATGAGGAATATATGAAAATGTTTATCTGTAGAATTGAGATCAATAAATTTATTTACTTATTGTGGCACAGTGAGTTGAACTTAGGGTCTTGAGCATAGTAGGCACTCTACCACTCACCTATATTCCCAGCTTCCCAAGAAAGCAGGAAAAGGGGTGTGTGTGTGTGTGTGTGTGAGAGAGAGAGAGAGAGAGAGAGAGAGAGAGAGATTGCCCGTGTGCCACAGTGCTCATATGGAGGTCAGAGGACAACTCTCAGGAATTGGTTCTCTCCTCCAGCCATGTGGGTTTCAGGGACTGAACTCACATCATTGAGTGTCTTGGTGGCAGGTGCCTTTACCTGCTAAATTATTTTGTCAGCCCTTAACCTCACTGTTTCTGAGGGCTTCATTTTTCTTTTTCTTTGAAACAGGTCTTGAAATCACTACATAGCCCAGGCTGCCTCCAAACTTGTAGTGATCCTCCTGCCTCTGTTTTCCAAGTGCTGAGATCAGAGGCATGTGCCACCACACCTAGCTAATCAGTACTTAAATGCTGATGGTGATTCCTAATCTGTTTCCACATGACATGTTTCTCAAGTTTCAGAACCAAATTTCTGTCCATCAGCTGAATATTCCTACCTTGATAGCCCCTGAGATTTCACGGTCTTAGAAATCAGAAGCCTCCTTCTAAATCATTGTTTATATGCAGATGAGACTCTGAAACACTAACCTATCCCTGAGTTCACATAATACATAAAAAGGGTGACAATCTTCTCACCAATAGCTAGTCAGTCTCTAGGATTAATATTTAGCTGATGAGACGTGATGCTTTCCCGGTTCCCAAACTCACCTTGTAACAGTCATTGGCAATGAGCTGTAAGAGGCTGAAGGACTCGCCGGAGGTTTCCATCTTGAGATAAAGTTCCCAAGCTAGTCTTGGTTTTTTATTCATAATATCTACAAAAGGAAACAACTGTTATTCATTATTTGTTTATGAAACTGTCTCAAGATATTCCCTAAGCTGTTGTTCAACTTGAGCCTCTTAAGTGATGGGATTATAGGAGTGCACCCCCATTTTTTAAACTTAATTTTTATTTATGTGTATATGTGTGTGTGCCCTGGAGCTGGAGTACCAGAAGCTGACTGGGTGCTGGGACCTGAATTCCGTTCTTTGCAAGATCAACAAGCACTCTTAACTAAGCCATCACTTCAGCCCCCATGCTTAAACATTTAAGAAATAAGTCCTTTACTGTGCCGTTCTATGGACATGGATTTATATCCCCAAATACAAAATGGTGATTGTTGCCATTTAACTGGCTCCTTACCAGAATTAGATCAAACTTAAAATACTTAAGATTTATATAATTATCTTTTAGACTGGGTTGATTTCTAGAAGTCTCCACTTTGCTAAAGAGTATAGTTGTTATTCATTCAGTTCCGCACAGTTTCTCCCTCACAGACTCTGACTGCTAGCCAGCTGTGATGGTCCATGCTTGTAATTCCAGCTATCAAGAGATTAAGGCAAAGGGATCGGAAGTTTAAGGCCAGCCTGGAACACAGAGTGAGACTTTGCCTCAAAATACTACTAGCACCACAAACAAAAAGAATATGTAATTGTTAAAATTTTCCTGTGACTACAAAAACTTACTGAACATTTTAAGTATAGTTTTAAAATATTTAGTTATTATCGTGTGTGTGATGTTTGTGTTTGGGATTGGGGAGTATGTGCCAGGGTTCATGTATGACGGTCAGAACACGGACCTTTTAGTTACCTTCTTCCGATTTTATGTGGGTTCCAGGAGACAAGCGCTTACCTGCAGAGTCATCTCAGTGGCCCCTGGTCCATATTTTAAATCTGACTGAGTGGCAACAATGGCTATGCAAGGGACTACATAGACACAGGCCTGACACTTGTGCCCAGGTAAGGCAGCACATACACACTCTGAACTCCCAGAGTTCTCTTTCCTTCACTTCTGTGCTTCCCTATCTAATATTTAATTTTAACTTAGTGGACCACCTCTGTTGTGCCCTGTTGTCTTTATTTCTTGTTTTTAAGATTTTGGGTTTTTTAATTTGTATTGTAAAGATTTTTGTTCATGGAGCTGGAGTTATAAGCCCCTCGTGAGCTGTCTGACGTGGAAGCTGGGATCCAGTCAAGTCCTCTCAAAGAGCAGTGAGCACTCTTGACTACCAAACCATCTCTCTAGCCCAGATTAGCTGTTAAAAAAAGTTTTCACTCTGTAGCCCTGAATGGTCTAGAACTCATATGTAGACCAGGGTGGCTTTGAACTCCCTCTGTCTCCCAAACAGCTTTATTTTATTTATTTTTTAGACAAGGTCGAATATATCCCAGGCTGACCATGGGATATATTGGACTCATCATGTAGCCAAGGATGGCCTTGAATTTCTGATCTTTCTGACTTCCCCTTAAGTGGTGCTGTTTTTTGTTTGGTTTGGTTTTGATTTTTTTTTTTTTAAAGCTGGCACTCACAAAGAACATAAGTAGACCTATAATTATGGGTCTCCTGGTCTCAGCCTCCTGAATTGTTTAGGTTATCTGATATGATTCCATTGTCCCTTCAGCTGAAGGTGACTTATCGCCTGTCTTTATTGTTCATCCTTTCTGTTTACTTTTCTCCCTTACACTTTTTTCTGTTGTTCAAACTAATTACTAGTATTATACAGTTTATTTCTCTTCTTTCCCTACCATTAATAACTAATCTCATGGCACACTATTTATTTATTTGCTTGTTTGTTTATTTATTTATTTATTCTTATTCCTTTACTCCCCTAAAATTAGTGGAACTGGAGAGGCAGTTGCTTTTAATTGGGTTTTTTTTTATTGACTGTTGCTGCATTTTCACGGCAGGCATACCATAGGTTAGAGTTGTTTCTTCAGTTACTTTTCTACTCTCAGAGCAGAGCTGCATATTGGGCCTGGTGCTCTGAGCATGTGGGCTGAGGTTTTAGCTGCTGAGCTATACTCTAGGGCCAGAAGGAAAGAAACAACGCTGAACACTGAAAATACCTTCACTGAAAGAATACAAGTGATTGAAAAACAAAATCCAACCAAAAACATAATCCTAGATGTGGAAATCCCAATGCAGAGCCAGGTGTGGTGGCACACAACTTTAGTCCAGCACTTGGGAGGTAGAGGCAAATGGATCTCTGTGAGTTTCAAGCCAGCCTGGTTCATATAGTGAGTTCCATGACAGCCAGAGCTACATGGTGAGACCCTGTCTTGAAAAAAACAAAACAAAGCAAAAAAAACCAAGTCCCAATGCAGAAACATAAAAACCCTGAAAAATCAAGATAATACAACTACTCTAAAAATAATTTCACAGTAATGAAGTCCAGTGAGAGTGAAATGAATTAGGTGAAATCCTGGACAAAGAATTCAAAAGAATGAATATGAGAACATTCGTTGAAATCAAAGTGGTTAAGAGCACTGGCTGCTCTTCCAGAAGACTCAGATTCTGTTCCCTGAACCCACAATGTAACCCACAACTATCTGGAACTCCAGTTCCAGGGGAATCCAACGCCCTCTTGTGGCCTCCACAAGCATTGCATGCAGACTGTACACATCCATGCACATAAAAAAATTTTTGTTAAAAAGACCCAAATTGTTAAAATAAAATTTAAAAGTCAAAATAAGATGTGAAAATGAATTTATAGGAAAAAATACTGGAAAAACTTAACTGAAATTTTGTAAGTGAAAAATTCAGTAAGTCATACAAAAATTCAGTGGGAAAAATTCAGTAAGTCACACAAAACTTCAGTGGGAGGCCTTGCATGGATCAAGTGGAAGACAGTATGAGGGCTTGGGGAGAAAGCAGATGAATGTGACAGCTAATCTTGGTTATCAACTTGACTCTATCTGGAATCAACTAAAACTCAAGACACTGGACATGCCTGTGAGGGGTTTTCTTTCCTTCCTTCCTTTCTTCCTTCCTTCCTTTCTTCCTTCCTTCCTTCCTTCCTTCCTTCCTTCCTTCCTTCCTTCCTCTTTCTTTTTCTTTCTTTCTTTCTTTCTTTCTTTCTTTCTTTCTTTCTTTCTTTCTTTCTTTCTTTCTCTTTCTCTTTTTTTTTATGTAAAGTAACCCATTTATTAGCACATAGGCAGGTCTCAAACCCACTTCTTAGAGCATAGGCAGGTCTCAAAAACAGTAGCACTTCTTTCTACTGGTCTTTCAGTTCTTTCAGTCTTCTGATGACAGACTTCACTGGGATGGCAGAAGTAGTGTTGTAGGTCCAGGCCCCACCAGCCACTGTTTTCATACAGGAACCACAGTGCCAGATGCCAACGGCTTGTCTCTTCATCTTGGTCTTGCCATAGAAGGAGCAGGTGTGCTTGGCGTGCTGGCTGATTTCAATTTTCTTCACCATTTTCCGGAGAGGGAGGCACCATAGCAGGTCCCATATTTCCTGACGATCCCGACCTTCTTGGTGCATTTAGCCATGTCGCCAGAACCGAAGCCCAAGCCGGAGAGCGAGGGGTTTTCTTAATTGATTATTTGAGGTCAGAAGACCCACCCTAAATGTGGGCCACACCTTAGGGTAGCAGCCTATGTAGAAACATTTGGGAAAAGGAAGCTTTTGCTTTTTACCTGCTTGCCCTCACTCTTACTGACAAGTTCATCTGCCCTATTGCTGAGGCACTCCTTTGCCTATACTAGAACTAACTTCTTTGGGGTTCCAACATAGAATGAAGCTCAGCAGCTCTCTAGGAGTCCTCTAGGACTCCAGTGCCAGATTGGGAGATTGGTAAAATATTCAGCCCTCAGGATTGAATAACTACCAGATTCTCAGCCTTTCTTTCCACAATGAGACAGCCATTGTTGAACTATCTGGACCCTAGCCTTTAAGCCAGTATAGCAAATTATATCTATATCATCTATATCTATATCTATATACCATGAATTAGAACAGTCATATAACAACGAAAATGAAGTATTATTGGAAGATGAAGAAATGAGATATATGTGACATGATTAAAAGATTAAATATATAATTCATGAGCATAGAACAGAGAGACATTGAAGACAAAGGTACAGATATACTCTGTAAGATCACAGTAGAAAATGTGAAAACCTAGGGAAAGAGATATCCATCCAGGTATAGGAAGGAGGCTTTTAGAATGCCAAGAAGACAAGACCAGAAAAGAACCTCCCATGCCATAGTTAAAACACTAAACTGTAGTGGACAGCTACCACCAGATTCTATTTCCCTCCATGCTTATTCTTGATCTCTCAGGAATTCTTTCTTACATCTCATATTATCTTAAAATCCAAACTCTCCATTTTCATATAAATAATGTTCAAGTTTTCCACAGTAAAAAATGCCTTCTCCAATAGCAATTTCTAAAGTCTCCAGAAGGAAGATGGGGGCCCCACCACCACCACCACCACCACAACAACAACAACAGCTCTATTCAGTCCAGAATGATGCCATGGTACCTAAGAACATTACTCATGATCAACCTCAGACTGAAAACTCTTCAGGACAGTCCTTAGATGAGATGGTCCATCACACTACACTTCTATCCACAATCTTAGACATTCTTAGCCATTTCTAAGATTAGCGACATACTTTATGGATAGCCCTATTGAGACTTAATAATCTAAGTTCTCTTACAGCACACCACAGAGATACTGTCGCCCCTTTAACAGCAGAAAGCAATTATAAGAAAACGACGTCCCTCTCCCAAATGTTTCAGTTTTCTCAGGGTTATGAATGGATGGTTGTAGGGTTGGGGGTGGAACAATAAAATTTGGACTCAGTATTCTCTTTTAGAAAAGAAAAAGGGGAATGGATAGATATAGGATATTAAGGTAGATTATTGTATTTACTAGTAAACTAATTCAGTAAAATAATCAGCCTTAGATAATTTATACTGATATTGATCCTTGTATATTGATACAAATGCAAACTATTTTTATATTCCTATTTTAAGATAATTTATATATTGATACAAATACAGAACTATATTTGTTGTAATGTACATACATTTCTATTCTTGTTTGAAACATTTTGTATATTGATACAAATGTAAAATTATATTTGTCATACTGTATATATGTTCTACCTCTGTTTGGGATATTTTATATACTGATATATATTCAGGATTATTGTTATATTGCATATTGCACTATACACACATTCCTACCTCTGGTTAAGCTATTTTTTGTATTGTCACAATCTTGAGGTCATTGTCCTTACGGTACATCTGCTTACAGACTGTTTATTTTGTTATGTGAAGCCTTAGTCCTTAAGTTATTTTAGTAGAGAAGACTTACTGAATTAACTCGTGCTTGTAATTTCTATAGTTATGTTAGTTAGATTCTCCAGACTTACAGAAACATATGTCAGATGGATAGGTAGTCTTCAAATACTTCATAGACCTAGAGAATATGGTATTTAAATGTTTGGGGTTTTTTTTGTTTTTTTTTTGTTTTTGGTTTTTCGAGACAAGGTTACTCTGTGTAGCTTTGGCGCCTTTCCTAGAACTCACTCGGTAGCCCAGGCTGGCCTCAAACTCACCGAGATCCGCCTGCCTCTGCCTCCTGAGTGCTGGGATTAAAGGTGTGCGCCACCATCCCTCGGCTTTTAAATGTTTTGATAACTTAGAATTCTGTTGATGTGAGACACAATTGCTCCTGGCAGCACCGATTTGATCCCAAGAAAATGTTGGGATTCTGAGACATTTCCATTTGGAAGTTTATCTTCTTCTTGGCACAAAAATGGTCTATCGGCAAAGAATTGCCCTTGCCTCGACTGCTGACAATACGTATACTGTTCCTTTGATACAAACAGGACACAAGGAAAAGCGACTATTGAATTCTGCCAAGACAGGGTAAGATAGTCTTTCAAAAAAACCTGCTTCTGAAAATGGTCTGACAGATACTCTAGGCCTGTAGCCAATCTGAATACACCAACGATACAGAGAGATTCTAGGTGACTGTCCAGGCTGCCAGCTGTCTCTGTCTACTCTCGCAAGACTCCTGAAAGTTGCTTGCAGCCTTCTCCCGTTTCTCAGATGTTATCATATTCCTTCTCAGGTCTTTGATGGAGCTGAAGACTAGACAGTTACAGTTACAATCTTCGTATATCTCAGCTAAAACGTATTAAATATTAGATTTAGGTTCTTCAGGATAGGACATCTTTTGGAATGATCTCTGTGACATGTCAGTTACTTATGCTCCAGACTTCTCTGGGTTTTAGTATGAGTTTCTTCTTGTTTGGTGTTGTTCTTGTTGGTGTAGTTTTATCTTGTTTAGGTTATTATCCCTTATTCCTTCTGGACAATATTTAGTAATCATGCCTATTGTAAATAGTTTTATATTAGGTTAGAACTTTCTTATTTAGACAAAAGGGGAGAGATGTAGTGGATAGCTGTTTGGACTTTGACCTTGAAACACTGCCCCTACAGTGGCAATAGGTAACTGCCACACCTGCCTAGGACCTCCCCTTGGGGCGTGGCACAGGGGGAGCCCCTAAAGACCCGAGGTGCCTACGTGCTTGGCCCCTTCTTCTTCTGGATCTCACGTGGTTCTGGATTCGGGGTTGGAGACCAAGCTAGAGTTCTCCGCTGGATTTCATCTTCTCTCTCCCGGATCCTGTATTTGACCCCTCACTTGTTTTGTAAGTTACCCCAGAAATAAACCTATCTTGATTGTTAGCTAATCTACGTGGAATTGTCTCATTAGTTACGGTAACACTAAACATATAGGGCCCAAAAGAAAATTAGAAGCTTCATGGGAGAATGTAAAGACAATTCCATCAACCAAGGGTAAACTTTGCAACAGAAATTCTAAAAGTGAGGAATGCATGGAATGACATATTTCAAATTCTCAAAGATAATAATCGCTAACCCAGATTACTATATTCATCAAAGCTGTGTTTCATAACTGAAGAAAGAAAAACTTGCCATGATAAAAAGAAACTAGAAAGAATTTATGTTCACTAAAACAGAACTATAGAAGAGTGGAAGGAATCATACACACTGAAAAGAGACAGACACACCCATGAAGGCACGGGAAAGAACAAAGCACAGGAGAATAGCAAAGAAGCAGAAGAGAAAACCTATAGCAAACATTATACTAAATGGGAACTCAGACTTCTCACTAAAACCAGGAATGATACAAAGGTGTCTATTTTCTCCACCCTTTAAAATTTTTTAATGTTTTAAAACTTTGTCTACTCTTATTCCATACAGTCCTTGAAGTCTTAGCTAGAGCAATAAGACAAGAGAAACAAATAAAATAACAGTAATAAGAAAGAAGTCAAATTATCCCTACTTGCAGATGGTATGATCTTACACACTGGAAACTAAAAATTCTACTAGAAAACTTTTAAAACCAATGAACCCTTTCTACAATGTACTGGTACACAAAAACTAACATGGAAAAAAACAGTAGCTTTTCTATATACCAGTAACAAACTTGCCAAGAAAGAAATCAGGGAAACAATCCCATTTATAATAATTTTAAAGACAGCACAACAACAACTGGGAATAAACCTAACCAAGGAAGTAAAAGACCCACACAATGAAATTTTAAACACTAATGAAAAAAAGCACTACAAAAAAATGAAAGAGCCCCTAGGGTACTGAGTCAGCAAAATAAAAATGCCTACATTACCAAAAGCAATGTGCAATTTCAATTCAATTGCCACAAACATTCCAAAGACATTCCTCACAGTAACAGAAAAATAAACCTGCTACAATTCACACAGAGGTACAAAAGAGGTAGGAGCACAAAAGCAGATATGCAACTCAATGGAATAGAATAAAGGACCTACAATTAAATCAATACAGTTATGGCCACCTGAGTTTCACAAGGGTTTAAACAGCAATTGGGGAAAATACAACCTTTAAAACCAACGGTGCTGGGGAAGTGGACATCCACATACAGACGACTGAAATTAGCCCTAGCTCTCACTCTACTTAAAAATATGGATCAAAGACCTTAATCTAAGAGCTGAAACTCTAAAACTGTTAGAGGAATCACAAGGAAAATGCTCCAAGATAGAGCCATAGACAAGGTCTTTCTCAAAAGCATTCTAACAGCTTAATAACTGAGGCCAAGACTTAACAAATGGGATTTCTTGAATTAAGAAGCTTCTTTGTGGCCTAAGAAACATTTCAGTGAAGAAGCAGCCATCAGAAAGGGCAGAAATATCGTTTAGTTATATACCTGATGGAAGATTAATGTCCGGAATATGTAAAGAGCTCCAACAACTCAAAATACTCAAAATCTAAATAACCCAAAGAACAAAAGGGCTAAGAAAATTAGCAGTTCTGAAAATATAAAGTATAATGGCCAAGAAGCCTATGAAAAATGCTCAACAAGCATAGCAGTCAGAGAAACGAGAATTAAACCACCTGAGACTCTATCTCTTNCCAGCCAGAATAGTCATCAAACAGAACAAGTACGGAGAGTGTGGAGAGGAGGGAACTATATACTGTTGGTGGTAATATAAATCAGTCCAAAGGGTACAAAAGTCCATTATCAAAGTTCCTCAAAATCTCNGAATAGTGGGGCTGGTTAGAGTGGTACAGCACTGGCCTGCTATGCACAAGGCCCCAGGTTCGATCCCTAGCACCACAAAACAATAAAGCAAGACTGCCTAAAAGAGAATTACACTATGATTTCAGGTCTTTATACCATAGACACTTGCACAGCTATGTTTATTTCTGCAGTACTCATAATAGCCATGCTGGGGAAATAGCCCAGGTGCCCACCAACAGATGAATAGATAAAATATGGTACACACACACACATACAGGATATAAAGAACAATGAAATTATGTTTTAGAAAATACGTACAACTTGAGAGCATTATATTAACATATGGAAACTCAGACTAATAAATGTCTTCTCTCATCTGTGAACGCTAGATTTTATACAGATTCACACCATTTCTCCATAGGATATGAAAGCAGAAGAGAGATGGGGAATGGAAGAAACTAGGGGAGGGTATGTGGGGTAGATATGGTCAAAGTATATGATACACTTGAAGTTGTCTTGAAGAAACCTGGCACTACGTATAATGAATATATGCAAAAAATCTGAGAAAAGAGGAAAAGATATGAGAGACTTATTAGAGGNTATCAATGAACAAAAATTACATTTTGACATGTTGCTACTTTTCAGGCTTGAAAAATGAAAAGGTAAAACCAGCCTGACAGCACCATTTCTCTAATGGCACTGAATGCAGAGTCTGGAAGCTTTAATATGGCTAGAAGAACCTGACATCTTGCTGTGGTATGTCAGTGGGAACAGTGGAACTAATCATGGGTGAAGTTAAACATCTCATTCACATGACAGCTCTTACCAGGGAACATAAATAACCCTTAATTTCAGTGTCTACTCATTTTACAGAACAAAGGAAGTGTAGAAAATGCTTGATGTGATTTCCAAACAGATTACATAATGGAAAAGAAAAAGAGGCTCCTTCTAGAGAGGAGAAAGAAAACTTACAGCAGCGAGCTAACCAACTGAGGTAAATGTAATCATTTTTCAACTTCTCGCTCTGGATCAAGAGGAAAACCTAGGAGAGAAAGGAAAAGGAGTAAACATGAGCCGGGCAAACAATAAAATGGACATAATCAACTAGACCAGGCTGCTGATACTGGAGCCTTATAGTTTACTAGCAAAACTGAAGTGAAAGAAAAACATTATTATAAAATCTGTATGATGATCACAATTTAAAAGATTATGTGTATGCATGTGAGTCTGCTTGAGTTTGTGCACACTATGAACATCACAAAGCTCTATTATGATATAATATTACTCCATTATGACATCACAATGAACCATTATGACATCACAATACTCTATTATGACATCACAAAGCTCTATTATGACAGTACAATGGACTATTATTACAACCCAATACTCCATTACAACATCACAATGCTCTATTATGACATGACAATACTCCATTATGATGTCACAAAGGACTATTATGACATCACAATTACCCTTATGACATCACAATACTCCATTATGACATCACAATACTCCATTATGACATCACAATACTCCATTATGACATCACAAAGCTCTATTATGAATTCACATTACTCCATTATGATGTCACAATGGACTATTATGACATCACAATNATCACAATACTCCATTATGACATCACAAAGCTCTATTATGACATCACAATAGTGCATTATGATGTCACAATGGACTATTATGACATCACAATACTGCATTATGATGTCACAATGGACTATTATGACATCACAATTATCCATTATGACATCGCAATACTCCATTATGACATCACAATGGACTATTATGACATCACAACACTCCATTATGATATTACAAGGCTCTATTATGACATCACAGTAATTCATTATGGCATCACAATGGAGTATAATGACATCACAATCATCCATTATGACATCACAATACTCCATTATGACCTCATAGAAGCTCTATTATATCACATGACTCCATTATATCATCACAATGGACTATTATGACATCACAATACTCCATTATGACATCACAATACTCCATTATGCCTTCACAATGGACTATTATGACATCACAATACTCCATTATGACAGAAGACAGAAGAAGGTGTCAGATCCCCTGGAATTTGGATTATAGGCAGTTATATGTGGTGGTATTTTATCTATGTCCCCCAATAAAATTTATCTGAAGATCAGAGGAACAAGGTCAGCCGCTAGCCTTGCAAAATTAGCACATGCCCTTAATCCTATCACTTAGCAAGCAGGGTCTGTCTGGATCCCTGTGAGTTCCAGGTCACACTAGGAACAGTCAAGCATGGAGACACGTGCCTTTAATCCCAGCATCAAACACAGAATTCTGGAGGTCTATACAGACAGACAGGAAGTGGGCCATAGGAGGAAGTGATGTAGCTAGGCTGAAAGAGCCAACGGGAGAACAGAACAGAAAAGGATATAAAAGTGGACGTAGAAGGAAGTAGAAGTCTCTCTCTCCATTTTGGAAGCAGTGGCGGCAGTCTAAGGTGAGTCTGGTAGCTGTTCCTAATTCCTCTGATCTCTGTCAGACTTTCACCCCATCTCTGCCTCTGTGTTTTATTTTAACAAGACTATTTAGAAAATCCGTCTTACAGTTGTAAGCCACCATATAGGTGCTGGGAACTAAACCCTGGTCTTCTGCAAAAGCCAGTAAGTGCTCTTAATGGTTGAGCCATCTCTCTAGCCTGATACTGTACTTTTTAATCAAAATCATTTATTTACTCTAAGTATGCGTGTGTGTGTGTGTGTGTGTGTGTGTGTGTGTGTGTGTGCAAAGCACACAAGAATATCTGGTACATGTCTAACATGATGTGCATATGGAGGTCAGAGAACAACTTTCAGAAGTTGCTTCTTGCCTCCTACCTTGCTGAAGCAGGGCCTTTCATTTTGCTGTGGCAAGTGCTGCATACTCCAGGCTAGCTGGCCTGCAAGCTTCCAAGTAGTTCTCCTGCTTCTGCCTCCCCTCTACAAGAATGCTACCACAGCCAGCTTTTTTATGTGGGTTCTAGGGGTGACTTGGGTCACCAGGCTTGCACAACTAGCTCATTAACACACTGAGCCATCTCTCTGGACTGTTTTGGTTTTTTGAGGCAGGGTTTTGCTATGTGGTTCAGGATCCTATGCTACTAAGAGCCAGGTTTATAGGACTGGAGTACCAGTCTCTAGTCAAATCAACCTATAACAGTCCTTTACACTTCACCATTTTATTTTAGTGAGAAGAAGCTAAGGATGCTTTTAGATATGATCATGCAAATGCCTTTAAAAGCAGGCACCCTAATAAGTGTCATCATTTTTTGTTTTTGCTTTTATTTTTTGTTTTTCAGGACAAGGTTTCTCTGTGTAGTTCTGGCTGTCCTGGAACTCACTCTGTAGACCAGGCTGGCCTCAAACTTATAAAAATCCACCTGCCTCTGCCTTCTGAGTGCTGTGATTAAAGGTGTGCGCCACACAGACCACGTTAAAGAGAGAACAAAAGCAGGTACTCACCTCTTCACCCTCACTGGTGTTACCTGTTGCAGCTTTGGCTTGGGCATAATTAAAGTTAAAGATGTCATCATTGTAGAAATAACTCTGAAAAATGTGCCAAGAACAGGACACACTGAGTATCAATATGTAAAATATAAAATCATCAGCTATATTGACTGGTAAAATAATGAGTAATAATAAATAATCATCAGCTACACTGACTAAAAAAATAATCTTCTTAAAGTTTATTATTGCTGGGCATGGTGGCGCACACCTTTAATCCTAGCACTCAGGAGGCAGAGGCAGACAGATCTCTGTGAGTCTGATGCCAGCCTGGTCTTCATAGTGAATTCCAAGCCAGCCAGAGTGACATAGTACAACTCTATCTCAAAGAAAAAAATTAGGGCTGGAGAGGTGGCTCAGAGGTTAAGAGCACTGGCTGTTCTTCCAGAGGTCCTAAGTTCAATTCCCAGCAACTACACGGTGGCTCACAACCATCTGTAATGAGATCTGGCGCCCTCTTCTATGCAGGCAAACGTGCAGACAGAACACTGCATACATATAAATAAATAAATAAATAAATATATAAATATTTAAAGTGTGTGTGTGTGTGTGTGGGTGTGTGTGTGTGTGGTGGTAGTGGGGTAATGTGTGTGCCATGGCACATGTGGAGGTTAAAGGACAATTTTGTGGTGTCAGCTGGAGCTCTTTCCTTCATTGAACTCAGGTCACTAGGCTTTCGAACCAATTTGCTGCCCCCATATGAATAATCTTCAAGAATTAAGCCAGGTATGGTGGCACACACCTCTTATCCTCGAATGTGGAAGGCAAAAGCAGGTGGATCTCTGAGTTAGAGGCCAGCCTGTGTTGTTGCTTGTTTTTGCTGTTTTGCTCTTTTGGGGGGGCCTGCCACCCAGCTCCCAAATAAATCACACGGAATCTTATTCTTACTCTTGAATGCCCAGTCTTAGCTTGGCTTATTTCTAGCCAGCTTAACTCAAATTATCCCTCTACCTTTTGCCTCTGGGCTTTTACCTTTATCTTTCTTCTGTAATCTTACTTTTACTCTTACTCTGTGGCTGGCTGTGTAGCTGGGTGGCTGGCCCCTGATGTCCTCTTCCTTCTCTGGCTACTTCTTGTCCTCTTTCCCAGATTTCTCCTTCTCTTATTTCTTTCTGCCTGTCAGCCCCGCCTATCCTTTCTCCTGACTTGCTATTGGCCATTCAGCTCTTTATTAGACCATCAGGTGTTTTAGACAGGCACAGTAACACAGCTTCACAGAGTTAAACAAATGCAACATAAACAAAAGTAACACACCTTAAAATATATTTCACAACAAGCCTGATTTACAGAGTGAGTTCCAGGACATCCAGGANGACACAGAGAAACTGTCTCAAAGAAACAAAAAAACAAAAAGCCCCCCCAAAACAAAAAGGATTTAGATTAATTCCTTGATGCTATCAACACCATCAGAGAAAAGGGGCTAGCTACAAAAGTGTAACTTTTAGGGGGCACGGTTCTCCTTGAACTCCTTTTTTGTTGCTGTTTTGAGACAGGGCCTCACTATGTAGCCTTGGCTGTCCTTGAACTTGCTCTGTAGACTAGGCTAGCCTCTAACTCACAGAGATCAGTCTACCTCTGCATCCTGAGTTCTGGGAGGCGCCCAATTTGGCCTTGAACTCTGAATTTTCCTTCCTCAGCCAATATTCCCATCTAACACACCATGTAAAATGTTTCATGCATAGAGTCACATAGATAATTCATACTGACCTTAAAAGAGTTGAGGTAAATCAAGACATCATCAAATTGCTTAAGCAGGAAGAAACACGAAGCCATGCACTGCCTCCCTGGTATTGTATCTAAAATGGGGTTAAGGAAAGGGAAAAGAAACCATAGAAATTCATGAAACCAGAAGTTGTCTTCAGTTAAAATTTGAATTACTGTAAAATTTAGAGATAGAAATGCAGCAGGATGTGGTGGGTGGCACAGGCCTTTAATCCCAGCACCAGGAGGCAGAGGCAGGTGGATTTCTGTGAGTTCAAGGCCAGCCTGGTCTATATAGAGAGTTCCAGGACAGCCAGGGATACATAGTGAAACCCTGTCTAAAATAAAATAATGAATCCCAGGATCTCTTTCTAAGTCCTGATTTTGAAATTGTAGATTCTGCTGGCCCCAGACTCGAGGGTCAACTCCCAGAGTCCACAAGAAACTCATCCCCTGCAAGTATACTGGTTTTGGTATCCCTAGACTGCCTTTACGAGGCTTTGGTTTATGCAACTGGTATTAACCTCAACTCAACCAATGTGGTCCAGTCTCCACATTTACCTGTCCAACACAATCTAGCACCTCCAAACTCAAGCAGAGAAATAATGAGCCATGGAGCTACCTGATTCTGATCTGCCCAGTATTTATCTCCGATCTTACACTTCTATTTAAGATAGCAGATGCTAGTATGACATCCTCATCCACACCATGGCATTCCAAAGACTCCCTGCTGTTCAAGGTTTGTTAAAGTCTGCTATGTTCCATAATCTATTTCTGTACCATGTACAAGGTCTGTCTGTCCCACTAGACTGTAAGCCCTACAAGGGCAGGTATTCTTGTTTTATTTGCTGCTATATCTCCAATGCTTTAGTAAGTTTTGTTGTTCAAATAAAAAAAATTAAATAGAGAAAAGAAATACTATTCAATAGTGTTGGAGAAACATTTGTGAATCTTCGGGGGTAATTAAAAAGTTAGCAATCAGTTCAACAAGCATACTCTTTTGCTCTGTGGACCAAGCTGGCCTGGAACTCAGAGATCCATCTGCCTCTGCCTCCAGAGTGCTGGGATTAAGGACACCATTCCCAACAGATTTAAATTTTTTAACAGGATAGGGGGTGGGGAGAGAGAAACTCAGTGTAATGACATATCTGCAATACCAGGACTTAAAAATCTATCTACCATCTATCTGTCTGTCTGTCTGTCTGTCTGTCTATCTATCTATCTATCTATCTATCTATCTATCTATCTATTCTCTCTCTCTGATTGATTTATTATGTATGCATGATGGTTGTGAACCACCATGTAATTGCTTGGAATTGAACTCAGGACTTCTGGAAGAGCAGCCAGTGATCTTAACCGCTGAGCCATTTCTCCAGTCCCTCTTTCTCTCTTTTTAAAGATTTTATTTTTATTTATGTGTACATGAGAGTATAAATCCACACACGCCCACAGAAGCCAGAGAAAGCTATCCAATTCCTTGGAGCTAGAGTTACAGACAGTTGTGAGCAGCCCAACATGAGTGCTGGGAACCAAACTCCGGTCCTCTGCAAGAGTAATATATGCTCTTAACCACTGAGCTGTCTCTCTTTGTTTTATCACATTTATTTATACATTTTGAATTGTGTGTATAGAAGTGTGGCCATGAATCTGCCATGGTGTGCATGTAGAGGTTAGAGGACAAGTTGTAGAAGTTAGTTCTCTCCTTCTACCATGTGGGTTTTGACAAACTCAGGTCATCAGGTTTGGTAGTAAATGTCTTAACCCACCAACTCAGCTCACTGGCCTTTAGTTTTTTCCTTTTCTGTGTGTGACAAATGTGTGTTTATGTATGATGCATAAACATGTTTGTCTGTGTCTATACCATGGCATTCATGAGGGGGTCAGAGGACAGCCTCATATGTTGTTCCTTGCCTTTTAGCTTGTTTGAGTCAGGGTCTCTTGCAGTTTGGCTGTATATGCCAGGCTAACTACCCAGCAAACTTCCACCTCCCAGCTCACAGCAGGGGCACTGGGATTACAGATGTCCATCACGCTGTCCTGATTCACACAGGTGCCAGGGATCCAAACTCAGGTCCTCATGCTTGTATTACAAGTGCTTTACCATGGAGCCATCTGCTCAGCCTGGGGTTATTTTTATAAGCAACAAAATATGCTCTGAAGTTAGGCTTTGCTGGATGTGGTGGTATATGCCTGTAATCCCAGCACTTGGGAGGCAGAGGCAGGATGATCATAAATTCAAAGCCAGCCTGGTCTACGAAGTGAGTTCCAGGCCAGCCAAGAATACATAATGAGACCCTGTCTCAAAAAAAAAAAAACAAAACAACAACAAAAAAAGTAAAATTTAAAGGCAAATGACCCATGGGGGGGGGTGAATCAGCAACATGCCACAAAGTTAATATATAAGGAGTTGCTGTGCTAAAAATTCAATCAGAACATTTCGTATTAAAACTAATTTAGTGCTGGGTGGTGGTGGTGCATGCCTTCAATCCCAGCACTTGGAAGGCTGAGGCAGATGGATCTCTGAGTTCGAGGCCAGCCTGGTCTACAGAGTTCCAGGATAGCCAGGGCTACATAGAGACACCCTGTCTTGAAAAACCAAAAAAAGAAAAATTTAGACTTAAAATATTCAGGAACTAAGGAGCAAATTTATTCCTGTTTATTTATTTATTCTCACATCACACTTTTAAAAATTGTACTTATTTTTTATGTGCATGAGTGTTTTGCCTAAACTTATGTCTGTGGATCATATGTGTGCCTGGAACCCATAGAGGACAGAAAAGGACATCAGTTTCCCTGGGACTGGAGTTACAGTTGTGAGTTGTCATGTGGGTAATGGGAATTGAATTCAGGTACGTGATCTTAACTGATGAGCCGTTTCTCTAGCCTCATATCCTTTTTTTTCTTTTCTTTTTCCAGACAGGGTTTTCCTGTGTAGGTCTGGCTGTCCTGGAACTCACTCTGTAGACCAGACTGGCCTCGAACTCACAGAGATCTCCTGAGTGCTGGGATTAAAGGCGTGCACCACCACTACCTGGCCTTTTTTTTCCCCTGAACAAACCTACTTTTAATTTTAATTATGTGCACATGTGTACATGTGTGGGCATGTACACATGTGAGTGCAGGTGCCTGTGAAGTCCAGAAAGGAGTACTGGATCCCCTGGAGCTGGGGACACAGGCAGTTGTGAACTACCTGATGTGGGTGCTGGGAATTGAAATTGAGTCCTCTGTAAGAGCAGAGAATGTTCTTAACCACTGAGCCATCTCTCCAGCCCTTTCTTATCCCTCTTTCACTGGCATGTTCAAAATGGATANTTCTAATATTTTCTCTTATTGCTGTGTTTATTTGTGGGTGTGTCATTATTGCAACAGTGTCCTATATCCCAGGCTGGCCTTCACCATGGAGCCAAGGATTCCTTGAACTTCTGATCATCCTGTTTCTGTTCTGAGGGCTAGAATTATAGGTACCAGTTCTCATGTTAGCTTAATGTGGTGCTAGAGATCAAACCCCAGATCCTGTGAGTGCCAGGTGAGCATGCTACTAAATGAGCTACATCCTCGGTGCTCCTCTCCAATTTCTAACTCCTTGCTTCATAACAAGAAGCATACCATATATCCCTCGATGGTCAAATTCCACTAGTCAATATTGCCCAACTCCAATATGAACTGTGTTCAAAGGACAGATCACAGACATACCACATTCACTGGCTGATCCTCCTACCAACTGGAAAAACTGCTGGGCGATTTTCATATGATCCCTCTGCAAAACAGAACAGAACTGATGAAGAAGCACAGTATTTAAATCATGCTCAAGTTCTTATTAGCTTATTATTATAAGCACCAAGAAAAATATAACCTGAAATTATGTGAAAACTTAAGTAGAGTCGATTAGAGAAGAATCCAACCTCTGAATTCCACCCTAAAATCTATGTAATAAATAAATTAATGTACACATTCAACAAATATGTAGCACACTCTCTGACTGTGTCTGAACTTTGTACAGAAGCCATGGACATTACAAGGATTAATGCAATGCATTACAAGGATTAATTAATGCAATGCAATAAGTATTTGCTGCCTACATAGAGAGACCCAGAGATGAAAGCCTTATTTATTTATTTATTTATTTATTTATTTATTTATTTATTTATTTATTATTAAAACATTTGATGCACAACTGCAGGAGAAATAATATACAGATATCTTGAACATAAATACAGGTTACAAATTCTTATCCTAATAGTGGAATGTTTCACTAAAGCATGCCCAGTGATTGGGCAAAACCAAAACTTATTTTATGCTACAGTCATCCTAGGGTCCTTCCTGCTAGGTAGCCTCCCTGGATCTGTGGGTTGCAGAGTGATTGTCCTTTGGTTTATATCTAGTATCCACCTATTAGTGAGTACATACCATGTTTGTCCTTCTGAGTCTGGGTTACCTCACTCAGGATGATATTTTCTCGTTCCATCCATTTGCCTGCAAATTTCATATGGTCATTGTTTTTCTCTGCTGAGTAGTACTCCATTGTGTATATGTACCACATTTTCTTAATCCATTCTTCAGTTGATGGGCATCTAGGTTGTTTCCAGGTTCTGGCTATTACAAATAATGCTGCCATGAACATAGTTGAGCATGTATCTTTGAGGTATGATTGAGCGTTCCTTGGGTATATACCCAAGAGTGGTATCATTGGGTCTTGAGGAAGATTGATTCCCAATTTTCTGAGAAACCGCCATACTGATTTCCACAGTGGTTGTACAAGTTTGCACTCCCACCAACAGTGGAGGAGTGTTCCCCTTGCTCCACATCCTCTCCAACATAGACTGTCATCAGTGTTTTTGATCATAGCCATTCTGACAGGTGTAAGGTAGTTATCTCAGAGTTGTTTTGATTTGCATTTCTCTGATGACTAAGGATGTTGAGCATTTCCTTAAATGTCTTTCAGCCATTTGAGATTCTTCTGTTGAGAATTCTCTGTTTAGCTCTGTAGCCCATTTTTTAATTGGATTGTTCAATATTTTGATGTCTAGTTTCTTGAGTTCTTTATATACTTTGGAGATCAGCCCTTTGTCAGATGTGGGGTTGGTGAAGATCTTTTCCCATTCTGTAGGCTGTCGTTTTGTCTTATTGACTGTGTCTTTTGCCATACAAAAGCTTCTCAGTTTCAAGAGGTCCCATTTATTAATTGTTGTTCTCAATGTCTGTGCTACTGGTGTTATATTTTGGAAGCGATCTTCTGTGCCAATGCGTTCAAAAGTCCTTCCTACTTTTTCTTCTATCAAGTTCAGTGTTATTGGATTTATGTTGAGGTCTTTGATCCACCTGGACTTGAATTTTGTGCATGGTGACAGATATGGATCTATTTGCAATCTTCTACATGTTGACATCCAGTTATGCCAGCACCATTTGTTGAAGATGCTTTCTTTTTTCCATTGTACAGTTTTGGCTTCTTTGTCAAAAATCAGGTATTCATATGTATGTGGACTGATGTCAGGGTCTTCAATTCGATTCCATTGGTCCACATGTCTGTTTTTATGCCAGTACCAAGCTGTTTTTATTACTATAGCTCTGTAATAGAGCTTGAGGTCAGGGAAGGTGATGCCTCCAGAGGTTGGAAAGCCTTATTTATTGCATTCTTTGTTTCATAAAGAACTTAATATGCTACTTTAACATGAATAAAAACCTTAGTTTCTCTGTCTGTCTGTCTGTTATTGACAAAGGGTTGCACTATGTAACCCAGGCTGTCCTTGAACTTGAGATTCCCTTGCCTTGGCCTCCCAAGCCTGCAGTTATAGGTGTGTGCCACCATGCCCAACAGCAGCCTAACTTGAGACTGTTTTCATAGTTCTAAGCTCTTTAGCCGGGTGGTGGTGGCACACGCCTTTAATCCCAGTACTCCAGGAGCAGGCAGATCTCTGAGACTGAGGCCAGCCTGGTCTACAGAGTGAGTTCCAGGACAAACCCTGTCTTGAAAAAACAACAACAAAAAAAAACTCTTTAAACCAAGCTCTGAGGAGACTGAGACAGGAAGACTGAAGATTGGTGTGAGCTCAAGGCCATCCTGGGGCTATAGTATATGAGATCCTGTCTCAAGAAACCAACATTAAAAAAACAAAAAAGCTTTTCTAGAAGAGATGGGGGTGTATCCCCAGCACCTTAAAAGCTTTTCTAGAGAAAGAATTTTCCCATTTTCTAGGTACCAAATCCATTTTCTGTGTTCATCAGTAAAGTGACGACCGTATTACAGTGGGGCTCTTTTAAAGAAATAGCAAGTTTTATGACTAAAGCTTTAAAAAAGACTCTACATAACAGAATTGTTTTTGTAGGCATCCTGGACTAGAAGGTTTAAAGAATTAAAAGGAACTAAAGGGCCAAGGATGTGGCTCAATGCAAGTATCTACCAAGCATAAGGGTTTGTTCCCTAGTACCCCTCCCCAACAATAAAGTACAAGGACCTGCAGAAGAACCCAGTGATTATAAGCTTGTTACTGGTTGCACATCATTATTCATCCTGGTTTTCACATAACAGAACTTTGCAAAGTATGGATTACTAATGATTTCATACTCACCGAACCCATTTCCTGGCCAAGGGCTGCATTAACAACTCCCTTGAGAATATACTCCTGGAAAAACACAATCACACCATCAATCAGTTGTGTGGGTTTTCCTGTTGGCCCCTTGCACCAACTCGACTTCACATGCTGAANNGCCTTTCTCTGCTCTACCCCTGACTTATAGAAGGACGTGGAGTCCAGTTTGACTTCAGCAGGCAAGTGCCCATATAGCAGAGTTTACCATTGTACAAGCTCAGTCTTAAGCAGAGATAACTCAGTGGGAGGCTGGGAGACAGCTCAGTCAGCAAAGGACTTGCCATGTAGCATGAGGACCCTAGTTCAATCCCCAGGACCCATGGGAAAAAAAAACACTTGTAATCCCAGTGCTGGAGAGGTGAAAACAGACAGATTCCTGGGACTTGATAGGGAAGCCTGCCTAACCTAGTAAGTGAGCCCCAGGCCAGTGAGAGCCCTTGTCTCAAGGAACAGGGTAGACACTGCTTGTGGGAAAACAACTACATCTATGTCATTCCTCCTCTCCAATGTCGTAATCACTACACTTTGGTCCTTTTCCTAAAGGAAAAAGATAACATTCTGATACCCANTTACAAGATACTTTCTCTTTTGGAGTCCTGTAGCCTCATCTATAGCCTATTTTTTTTTCAGTCTTGGCTCAAAAATTTAATAATACTTTCCTTAGAAGTATCATTAGCTTTTATTAAGAGGGCTCATTCTAAGTAGCAAAAAGATACTGGAGCCTTTAGTTCCCTTGAGAAAAAGACTTGATTAGGCTCCATCCAGTCGGGAAGTATTTTTCATTCATTGTTTTCCTTTTCTTTCTTTCTTTTTAAACATTTATTTGGTGTGTGTGTGCATGTGTGCTCATGGGTGTGTGTATGTGCACACGCCATAGCATGCACGTGGCAGTCAGAGTACAGTTGTAGGATTTGTCACTTTCCTTCTATCATGTGGATTCCAGGGACTGGACACGGGTCATCAGGCCGTGATGGCAGGAGCTTTCACCCACTGAGCCTCCGTGCCAGCCTCCTCCAGTCTTGTGTTCAATGAAGGGATGCTTACTATGTCCTTAGCACACACAGGGTTGGAGATACATAAAGATATAGTCCCTGACTGCAGGGAGTGAACATCCTACTGAGGGAGCAAGGACAAGTTACAGATACTTACATTAGTGACAAAGGTATATTAGTGGTTGTTCATTTCATTAGAACTATAGATTTAAAAATTTTAAACAGATTTTAATATTTTCAAGCTTTAGACTTTTTAGGAATGAAATCGATATTAAGGGACTTGAGCCACATTAAAAACAAAAAGCCCAGAACATTCATCCTCATCCTGAAGTCCCTCAAACCATCAATATACACAGTCTTCTCGGCTACTACAATAGGAGCCTTCTCTGCTACAGCTACAGCCGTGTGCCTGCCGCGCTCTCCACTGCACTTGTCTCATACAGCACCTCCAGTTACCTGAGGTGTGGTAGGTTCCAGATCCTTGATTAAATTATAAGCTTCCTGTACGTCATCTGCAATGTAAGAAGTCAGTCATTACACAAGCTTGTGTTTCAACAAAGCTCTTTAAAGCAGTCACTAGAAAACTAATCTGCAGTATTTAAATACTCACACAAAATAGGGTGCAGCTTAGTAATAGAGTGCTTTTACAGCAGGTGCAAGGCCACACATATGTGTGTATGTACACACAAACACACACACAGAAAATATATGTTTCATCTGACCATTAATTCTCTATCAAGTTGAAGGTTTGGTAGTTATCCTAAATAAAATAAGTTTTTTACTTTTCAAAAACTACATGTATGTATACATGCATGTGTGAAGGCATGTGAAGGCCAGAGGACAACCCCAGGCGTCATCCTCAGGGACACAGTCCACCTACTTTGAGACCAATTAGGCTAGACTGGCTAGCCAGAGACACAGGAATCCTCTGTCTCCACCTCCCCAGTGCTGAGATTACAACACATGACATTACACCTGGCACAACTGGTCTCATGACTTCTGGAGCTGGAACTCAGGTCCCCCTGGCTTTTGAGGTAAGCACTTTATGGACTAAGTCCTACCCTGGCCCATGAAAACAATTATCTTCAGAAAACTGACTCTGAGCCAGGAAACACCTAGAAAACGCTCAAGTTAAGAATATAGGCTGGCCAGGCAGTGGTGGCGCA
>LZPO01027383.1:376156-390381 GCA_001675575.1 Neotoma lepida | reverse complement strand
CCCTCACGAGCATGTGCACTCGCGTGGAGGTCAAGGGACAAACTCTGAAGAGTCAGTTCTCTCCTCCAAGGATCCAGCAATCAGACTCAGTTCATCAGGCCTGCATGCAAGCAACTGTACCAACTGAGCTATCTCACCTGCCTAGTGCTTTTATAGTATAGAACAGTAGGAAAGAGCATTTATATTACTTAATTATGCCCTTTTTAAAAGCTGTGGTTGCTGGAACCAGGAATTTGCAGGGGTATTCTAGAGGAAATACAGAAAGCCCTGGCTTTCTGGCTACATATTGAAGGTAGAAAGAAAGGGAACGAAGTGAATTTTCCTTCTGTCTTTATTTGTAGCCTTCAGCCGGTGATGCCTCAAGCAAATGCTCTGACCCAGGATTCTTTTCTCCAGCCGAATATTAGCACCGTTCCTTCTAATGGATATGAGGTACTTGGTTTTCCTTGTTTTAAAAGTGGGGAAAGCTTTGCAGTTAAGTGTATGGGTTTGTTATCACAATGAATGAATTGCTTCTACATTAGCTCCAGATTCAAAGGCAGGTGTCTAGGTATGATTGTGACACTTTCCCAGAGAACGGCTGTTTTCCAGGGCATCTCACTGTGTTNAGGGGTACAGTGTCATTCAGGCAGGTACTTCCAGTAACCCTGTGAGATCATAACAACACTGCTAAGAAAACAGAAACTCAGAGAATAACAGGTGCCTAGCTCCGTGTGCCTCACTTTGTCACCAGCCTGGCTGGGACAAGACCGCTTCTAGTCTGTTTAACCTTCACACCTGGCTCCAGTCTGGTTGTGCTCTGTAGGTAACTCTGATCGCTCTGTCACTACTTGAGTTTGGGCAATGAACCTCCTGGGTCTCTGGACTATGTCACACACCATATACTTTGGCCTGAATGGACAGGTGCACATTCCTGTTGGTTCATTACCAGAATGATTTAAACATCTAATTTTTTTTTCAGTTGTTAGAACTCAATAGCCAGGATGAGGAGTACGTCACAATAAGCAAACTTTTTGAAGCATCCATGAAAAATTTCAAGATTTCAAAGATAAAGAGGATATGGAATCAAAACCTCTTGGAGGCTTTTGAAAGGTGACATCATCAGACCTTGTTTGGGGCCCTGTTATTAAAGCAGACTGAGAGGAGAGCATTCATTTCACTTTACATTTATTTATTTGGTGCAAGGGTGCGGGGCACNCGTGTCATCAGACAGCTTCCTGGAGTCTTTGCCTCCCTCTGGCCATGTGGGTCCAGGCGATTGAACTGAAGCTGTCGTGCTCAGTGGCAGCCATCTTGCTGGCCCAAGTGTTCTTGGTACTGAATCTCACATTTCTCTATATTAGGAAGACGCTGAGGATGAGGAATAAAAATCATATGCTCCTGTTTCATGCCACGTGCCGTGCTCATGTGGATTATATCTGTAAGAATAATTTCGAGAGGACCCTACATGGAAGTCGGGAGACCAGATATGGAGAAGGTTTGTGCTGGGGTAGAGAGAGCTGTGATCCCAGCTCTGAACATGCTTTTGTTGAGATGTGCTTAGTATTTCTCTGTACACCTGCATGTCTGGGCNTCAGTGGCCTTTGGAGAAAATAAGCTGAGTTACCTTTAGCCTGTGTCAGGACAGGTCTGTTGAGTTGGGGTGTGGGTGTTAGGCCTTGNCCCTAGGNCTTCTGTCTTGTCTTTTTCTCTGGGAACAACTCAAGGTCTTCATACTTGTAAACTGCTCCNTCTCCTGGCTATGTTGTCTGCCTTTAGTGCTTACTGGAGATGGCTCTTCCTGTCCTGTGTCTGTGACTGCACAAACTAGCTTTCTAACTAGCCTTTCAAACTAGTTTTCTAGTGTCACCAATGGATTCGAGTTAATAATGGGAAGAGCAGCCTGGCAGTGGTGGCACATGCCTTTAATCCCAGCAGAGGCAGGCGGATCTTGAGTTCAAGGCCAGCCTGGTCTACAGAGCGAATTCCAGGGCAGTCAGGACTATACACTGAGAAGCCCTGCCTGAAAAAATGTAAACAAAACAAAAAGACCAGGAGAAGAGGTCCCTGCTCATNTCAGCCACACTGGGTTCTTAGGGGTCTACCATCACCCAGAATCTTACTCCTCTTCCTGTTGACGAATTGTTCCCTCTCTGTGGGTGTTTAAGGAATATGATGTAGTCAGACCTGGCAGCACAACAGCTACTTGGAAGGAAAGCTGAGGCAAGAAGATTCAGTCCAAGGCTAGTTTGTAGTGCAAAGCTAGTTCAAGGCTAGCCTGAATTAAACTTAGTAAGACCATGTCTTAAAATAGAAAGAAAAGGGCTAGGGATATTGCTCATGGGTAGAGCCCTTGTGTAGCATGAGAGAGGCCCCAGAGGTTTAGTTCCAATACTAGAAAGAGAAAGGAAGAGAGAGAACAAAGTAATAGTGATACAGATGAATGAAGATGTCATGGTGAAACCAAGTACATTGTATACTGACCTGAAACTTAATANCACAAGAAGAGGANGATGAGGANTAAGAACANGATGNTGATGGTGATGGTGATGGTGATGGTGGTGATGATATGGCTATTCTGACAGCTATTGTATAATGTAGATCTGGGGCAGGGTAGTATAGAAATTTGTAGTGGGGACCAGACCTATCACAGTGAAAAATAATACNAAATAGCTGGGTATGGTGGTGCATGCTTTTAATCTCAGCACTTGGAAAGCAGAGGCAGGAAGATCNAGTTTGAGTTTAGCCTGGTTCACANAGAGATTTCCAGGATAGCCAGGACTATGTAGTGAGACCTTGTCCTAAATAAAATAAAACAGTAATAAAGTACAGAAGGCATGCTGCCCCTTCTGTGATTAAGAGGCTCTGTGGATCAGTGTGGAGCACAGCTGTAATTAGCAACTCGGTAAAACTGGGGCACTGGGAACAACTAGGAAGGAGGTGGGGATAGCAATGACAGCTGAGACAGACATGTGGTGGGCTGGCAGACTTGCTTATAAGTCTGCAGAAGGAGGCTGCATGGTCCAATTCTCTTGAAAATAAGTTTGTTTTGACTAAACCATTCTCTCTCTCTCTCTCCTCTCCCTCCCCCTCCCCCTGTCTCTTATACACATCTGTGTACGCATGCACGCACGCACGCACGTGGAGGTCAAAGGACAAATTCTGAAGAGTCAGTTCTCTCCTCCAACCTGGAAGGATCCAGCAATCAGACTCAGTTCATCAGGCCTGCATGCAAGCAACCATACCAACTGAGCTATCTCACCTGCCTAGTGCTTTTATAGTATAGAACAGTAGGAAAGAGCATTTATATTACTTAATTATGCCCTTTTTAAAAGCTGTGGTTGCTGGAACCAGGAATTTGCAGGGGTATTCTAGAGGAAATACAGAAAGCCCTGGCTTTCTGGCTACATATTGAAGGTAGAAAGAAAGGGAACGAAGTGAATTTTCCTTCTGTCTTTATTTGAAAACACAAATGACACTGTGGGAGGTGTGAGAGACCCGGAAAAGAGTAGTTCAGGCTCAGTTAGATGAGTTTGAGCCTCACGACTCAAATGAAAAACAAAATCAAGGCATAATGACATGTACTTTCAGTGCTAGGGAGGCAGACAGGCAGAGCTCGGGCTCTCACTGACTGGACAGCATAGCTTACACGGGGCAAGTTCTGCAGCAAGTTCTGGGCTGGTCAGGGATCCAGCTTCAATCAGTCAATAGATCTGATGTCTTTTTGCTCTGCAGGCTCCTGTGTGCATGTAGGGCACAAAAGCTCACATAACTACACACATATCCATAAAAACAAAAAAAATGATTTTTAGAAAAAAAGAAAAATGGTTAGGATACAGTTGGTTGGTTGCTAGGCTGTAACATAAATGTCTTCTAGCTCAACTTCCAATAGAGTCTTTGTTCCCCTTTTACAACCTCAGAAGCACCATTTTCACTCTGTACTTTTTTGTCAGCATTCTGGTCTTTCCCCCCAGAACAGTCCATCAGCTCTAGCCCACATATCCAAACTCTTCCACATTGCTTCCTTCCACAAACCGAAGGCCTGAGAACCTAGGGTCGAGTTTAGGATGGCGATAGCCCCACTTTTGACATCAGTTTTCTGCCTCTGTTGCTTGTCTTGTGTCCATGACCAAATACCCAACAAGAAGCAACTTAAGGGGGAAGGGATTTGTTTTGGTGGTAAAGGCATGAGAGCAGTAATTCAGATAGTTGATCAAATTATAGCGGCGGTCAGGAAGTGGCGTGTGTGTGTGTGTGTGTGTGTGTGTGTGGTGGTGCATATCTGTTTTCTTTTTCTTTCCCACTCAGTCCGGGTTTCCAGCCCTTGGAATGACACTCAAGGTGGGTCATTCAGTTTAACCTCTCAGGATATGCTATCACGTGCAGAGATGCAGTTAAGTCAACGATGAGGATTAACTATTCCAGAGGGCTTATAAGTGTCAGTAAGGTATTATTGGCAGCTGTTTCGTCCATAGCAGTGTCTGATTCTCTGTATCCTGTTACAACCTGTGCTCATAGATAACAATTCCCCACCCTTTTCTGATTGTTTCTAGGAAATTACTTTGCAAAAGAAGCCATCTATTCCCACAAAAATTGTCCATATGAGGCCAGAAACGTTGTTATGTTTGTAGCCCGAGTCCTGGTTGGAGATTGCATTGAAGGAAATATGACCTACAGAAGCCCTCCTGTGCCCTATGACAGCTGTGTGGATTCCAGGTCGAACCCCTCCGTCTTTGTCATCTTCCAGAAAGAGCAGATTTACCCAGCGTATGTGATTGAGTACACGGAGCTAGAAAAAGAGAAATCCTGCATAATTAGTTAGAAACGACGTATACTGGCGCCGAAACCATCCTGTTGACTTCTAGGACCAAATCATCCCCAGGCAGTAGTTAGACTTTTTGCGTCTCCTTGCTACATTACCTAACGTCTTAGAGCAGCAATTCTCACATTTTCTGTCCCCAAATTCACAGGTCCCAGGTTGTACCCCCATAAGAGCCAGGCAGTGCTCCTTCTTAAAACTCTCCCCATGACTCCAGCATTTTGAAGTTTGGGTTGTCTTAACATTACCAGTCAGGCTGATTTATTTCTAAATTGTCGGTAATCGACTTCTNTCTCTCCCATCTCCTCTTTTGTTTTTACTGTGTATGCAGCACTGTTTCAGTTTTGCTTAAATTGAATTGGATATCAGTTTGGGAAATTTGAGAGAAATGTAATAATGCTTATTGAAATAGGGACATAAGACATTGCAGCTTTAGGCAGAAAACTTGCTGAGGAAAAAAACGTTTAGAAGTTAAATTTAAACGCTATTGAGAGACACAAAAGCAGTATGCAATATCATATATTATCATGCGATGAAACTGATCTGAAGAGCACATTTCTTTCTCTTTGCATTTACTTAGAAGACAGACTCCATGAAGTTGGTTCTGAAATACAATGATAAGAGTACAGTTCAGAAGCAACTAACTGGAGTTAATTGTCCGTTCCGGCTCTTGGTATCCGTGTTCTAATTCATGTGGTTGGAGAGGAAGCTTCTTGAGGTCAGGCTTTCTGGAATCATCCGGATTTAGTAAGATTAAGTTGCAGAACTGATAAACCCGAGTGCTATTGGGATTCGCTTACGGTGACAGAAAAGGGTCACCAGGAACCAGGAAAGGCCATCCCTGTTTGAAGGCTGGCCCTCATAAGGAGGCAAGACTGGTTTGTTCACTGGGGAGCACACAGGCAGTGCAGAGAAAACAGTGCCCCACATAGTCCTTTACTTGCTAGCCACATCTTTTCGAAAGCATAGCAGATGTGTTTTTAGAGCATTAGGTCCCCTAGGCCAATATTTTCTTCCTTTTTATGGATCAGGTCTTTCCTTCCAATCCCCCTTTCTCAACATTCTGTACCACTTGTCACAATTTCCTGTTACATTCCTTCCAGCAGACATGCTCATCATTAATGGGCATTTGGGCAGATTTTACACTTTGAAGGTCTCTACCAGTAACACTGTATAGAGAATTTTTTAGAGTGGGATTCTTTTCTGGGGTGCTTGCCACATTGTTTTTTTTTTTTTTTTTTTTTTATTCACTGATTTTTTTTTCTTATCTTTTTCATTCTCTAACATAGATCTTCATACTGTAGACATGCAATGTATCCAACTACTCAGTAAGCTAACTTCTAGTTGGATATTTACCAACCATCTCTGGTTCAACAGGCCCAAAATGGAACATTCTATTTGGCTCCTTCAAAGGGATCAGTTCATGGTGTGTTTGTGCTCCCCCCCTCCACACACACACACCTCCCCCAACCCTATAAACAGTATTACTTGCTCCCTGCTATGCAAGCAAAAAGCTAGAGTTCATCCCAGGCTCCTAGCTCCCCCAACCCCGTACACATGGGACTTGTTCCCAAGTGCATTTTTACCTCCCTCTTACAAGCCATTTTGGTGTCCTTGCAGTTCTTGGTGACTTTTGCATCTAATTCAGTGGTTCTCAGTGAACTGTTCTGTTGGGTCTCACACACACACACACACACACACACACACACGGCAATATCCTGTTTTGTTTAATCTCCAAGGTGCAATTCAGACATATATTCTCCACATGATTCCATTAATTAAAAAAATCAAAGTTAATATAATTTAAGAGGGAAGGCAAAGGTCATAACTCCGGCACAACTTTTCAGTACTAAGACATAATGGAGTCGTCAGATGCCTACATTTACCATGAATCAGTATGAGCTTAGAAGAAAGGAATTGGAGAAACATGAAAAAGCAGAGACATGTGTGGACTTTAGAGTAAAAACTGACGATACAAGTTATTTGCAAGTGTCAGCACTATCTGTACATGGTAAGAACGAAATACCTTCATTGAAATAAAGATACTGCATAAAAGAACTTACAGATTGTCGAGACAGAGAATGAAGAGATACATTCCTGTAGACGAGCTGTAGGTCATACATGAATGTCTGATGAGACATTCAAAACTCGAATAGGGCGCAGAATAATTTCTTATTGTGAGGAACGGCCCAACGTATCAAAAGATAAGTAGTTGGCTCTCACATGCTAAATGCCAGTAGCGCCCTCCCCCGCCCACAGTCATGACAACCATAGACCCTACTAGACCTGTTCATCCTTTTAAAGGTAGACCTTTTTTATAACATCTTTTGCCATCTTGAGATGATTTATAGGTAATACAGTCTACACATGAGTTTATTAAAGCTTAATTTAGTGCCCTACCTGTATTCTGATGGAAATGAAACATAGAAGGTCAGAACTTTGCAATGGACAGACACTGTATTTCATTATGTAAGTGCTCAGGCATGATTATGCTGTAGGCTTTGAAAAAGATGTTTATTCTCGCTATAATAGGTTTGGACTTAGAGTCCAGCAAGGGCAGCTTTCTGAAATGAATAAAGTACAGGAAAATGAAAGATTGAAAGGATGGATGACACAGACAGACAGCATTAGGGTACACCATAGCAGACCATAGGGAAGGGCGGAATCACTTTAATTCAAATGATAATAAGACAGGACAAATTACAGTTTGTCTTAGAGGAAACCAAGTCTGCACTCTCAGACAAACTGTAGGTCCTGCATAAATGTCCAACAGGACATTAGACAGTCGCAAAGGTGCAGAACAGTTTGTGTGTGGGACTGACCCATCCACACGCAGCAGGACACTTGTTCTGCCTCAGGTTGCATCTACTCAGTGCCGGTAATAACTCAGATACAAACCCAACAACCACCACTCTAGTATACTACAATGAGAACCACTGACCTCGTTAGTGGCCGTACTCTTGGATCAATCCAATTGTACTCCCATTCTGTTTCACTATAGAAGAAGCCAGATCCTTGCTTCACAAGCCCCTTGGATCAATCCAATTGTACTCCCATTCTGTTTCACTATAGAAGAAGCCAGATCCTTGCTTCACAAGCCCCTTGGATCAATCCAATTGTACTTCCATTCTGTTTCACTATAGAATAAGCCAGATCCTTGCTTCACAAGCCCCCAGTTGTTAAAATGCTTTGTGCCTTGGTTTTGCCTATCTGTATCAGCCTTGTTTGCTCAATAAAAAGAAAATAATTTGGTTCATTTGCCTTCATTTGCTCTGTTTATGGCTATCTCAAAAACAACAACAAAACAAAAAATAACTTCAGCTATCGACACCCAGACTGGAAAGCAAGGTAACCATGGTGATAGCTAAGGCTACAGTTGATTGCCACAGCTGTGGACTACAAATTTAGGGAGAGGGAGGAAAGTGTTGGAAGCCACAAATGTACTTTTCCTCCTCTGATCCCAAGGTTGGTAACAGGTCGAGACATGAAGGTGCATAAATTTATAAGCAGAATTATCCTGCTGGCCAGTCCTTGAAAGCCCTTCTCTAAATCTGGGCATGATGGTGAATGCCTTTTGGCAGACAAGTGAATGAATCTCTGAGTTCTAAGCCATCCTCATTGGTCTACATCATAGTGAGTTCCAGGCCACCCAGGGCCACATAGTGAGACCCTGTCTTCAAAACAAAGAGCCATTGTCTGGTGTCTGAGGATTTAGCTCAGTTTGTAAGAGTGTAGATTACACAAAGCCTTGGGTTCAAGTCACCAGCACTAGGTAAGATCAGGGTGGTGGTGCTTGCTTGTAATGTCAGCACTTGGGAGGTGAAGGATCATTAAGTTCAAGGCCATCCTCAGCTACATAAATAGCACGTTCAAGGCCAGTCTGGAATAAATGAGTCTCTTTGTTTTTTTAAAGGTGGGTGCCATTTTCTACTCACTTTTTTGTTACAAAGCTATCGGTGATGGAGAGACGATGAGAGTGCCATGTGCATGGTTGCACACCTTTGACAAGGTGAGGACAGAACTTCATGAGCTGGGCTTCAATGTCAATAAGGCATATATACTCGTTGTTGTCAAAGCACCCACATCCAAACACAAAAATACTGCCAAACCAAACATGAGCAGATAGTTGAGGGTTTTGATTATAAAAATAGTATTACATGCTCTCGTGTGTGCACAGACATCAGAGGACATTCTGTGTAAGTTGGTGCTCTCCTTTCACCATGCAGCTCTCAAGTCTTGTCAGCGAGTGCCTTTACCCTCTGAGCCAGCCTTTGGTTATCTTTGTGTTTGCTGGTCATGCAGGCCCCCGATAGAGTCTGTCAGTTTTTGTTTTCTGAGGTGTATTTCTCAGTCCAGAATCCAGTGCAAGCAAAACTGAAGAAAGAATAGCCACTTCCTGGTCGACCTTAACCTCTGTAAAGTTGTCTACCATGAGAGGNAATGGGTGCCAAGTGAGAAGTGTTCCTTTAGGGCCCTGCTGTGCTTCAGAGCGTGGCTTCAAAGGAGTGCAACAGACTTATGAGCTTCAGAATGGAACATTAGACACAGGAAAAATTACTTAAGAAACTGCTTAAGTCTTAAAGCTCCANGGCTGAAATGCTCACTGAGCCTCAGCCTTTCCCTTGTAAACCTGCCTGGCATCTGATGTCTGCCATCGCCTCCCTGTGTTCCACAATAGTCTGCTCTAGAACCATTTGTCTCCACTCTATCATTCCCAGCTTTCANGCCACAGACCCTGACTGCGGATCTGGAATGTACTCTAAAGGCACTGTGTTAAAGGCTTGACACTGTTAGTGGTGGAAACCAGCATTACAAAAAATGCCAACTGGTTATGGCCCCAAATCCCCAACTGAGCCACAGTAAACTTGTCTTTTTGGGGCTGGAGAGATGGCTTAGGGGTTAAGTACTGGTTGCTCTTCCAGAGGACCTGGGTTCAATNCCCAGTACTCACATGGTCACTCACAATTGTCTATAACTCCAGTCCCAGGGGATCCAACACACACATGGCGTACAAACACAGTGGTAGGCAGAATATCCATTCACATAAAAATAAAAGGTCACACTGGGCAGCGGTGGCGCACACCTTTAATCCCAGCACTTGGGAGGCAGAGGCAAGTGGATCTCTGAGTTTGAGGCCAGCCTGGGCTACAAAGTGAGTTTCAGAACAGCTAGGACTCTGTTACATAGAGAAATCTTGTCTCTAAAAACTGATAAACCAACCAACCAAATAAATAAAAGGTTAATAAATTTGTTTTTCCTTTTTTTNNAAAAAGTATTTATTATGTTTGTGTATACCTGTGTGAGTGAGTGTGTGTGTGTGCAGGAGCCCTCAGAGGGNCGAAGAGGGCATCCAATCTCCTGGAACTGGAATTAGGCAGTTATGAGCTGCNGTGTGGTGTCAGTGATCATGTCAGAGGAACAGCAGGTGGCAATTGAGCTTCAGGAGTGTGGCCCACCAGGAAGCAAAGCACTGATGTGTGAATCTCAGATAGGCAAGGCCCCCCAGAGGGCTTCGGCTCCAGAATNTCTCTTGCTTCTGCTGTGTCTTTGCATGTTTGCTGCTTCCATTTTTGTCTGCTATCTGGCATGGTGTGAATGGGTGTGGGGGGATCCCCACTGCCTTTAATGTAGTGTGATTATCTCATGGAAATATCCCATTCTACAGTGAATTTATACCTGTGGATCCTTATTTAGATGATTTCCCCTTAAGCTGTTCGNCTGAAGCAATGATTTTATACAATAATAGTATTAGCTTAAATAGAATTTTGATGATTGAGGATTTTTAATAAATATAGTAAGGTATTGTGATAGAAGTTAGTTTAGTGGGAAAATTAATATAGGTAAAAGTAGGATATGGTGTTGCCTCTACCCCTAATAAAGCAGGGGCTGCAGAGAATAGAAAATAGGAACAAGGAAGTGTCACNCTAGCTAGGAGTTTCTCTTGAGGAGCCATATAGACTGGCTTAGGTTAATGATTAAGAAAAACCGTTGTGTCCCAGAAGCCCAGCTAGCTCAAATTCTCTTTAATCTTTATTTTTTGTTGTTTTTTTTTGAGATGGTTTCTCTGTGTAGTTTTGGAGCCTGTCCTGGAACTCACTCTGTAGACCAGTCTGGCCTCGATCAGTCTGACTCTGCCTCCCGAGTGCTGGGATTAAAGGCATGCGCCTGGCAGTTCTCTTAATCTTAATGTTGGGAGATATTTTCATGGGTTTTGGTGTGCATCACAGCTAAAACAAAGCTTTAAATAATGGCTTAAGGTTAAGTTAAGGTGTTTGCTGTTAATGGCTTTGAGGTAGAAAATCTTGGGCAACAATTTAAAGTTTAGAAAGACACACTTTTAATAGTTGAACAGCACAATGGTACCCTGGCTATTGCTGGCTGACGTACTTTCTTGCTAGAATGGATTGGTGATCAAAGGTGATTAATTCCTTGTACCCATTTCTGCCCTCAGCTTCCTGATATAAAAAAAACTGTTGATGAGTGGGTATGCATCCTGAGGACTTAAAATAGAGCTGACTGATTGTTTTTCATATATAAAAGTTTAGATCTGTGATTCTTTTAAGATTTTTGATAAGATTACCTTTTGAGATAAACAATAAAATGATTGATCCTTTCTTTGTAACTGTAAAAATGGTAGGCTTACCAGTAAAAGAATTGGCTGAGAAAAATGCTTGCTTACGCTCTGTTAATCTCTAACAAGTTGCTTGGACATGAATGTATGTGGATTCTTGGAGATAATTTGTTTTTCACCTGTAATACATAAAAATGTTTAATAATGTAAGGGATATGAGAAACATGTTATTTTTCACCTGTATTCATTGTAGTCATTCACTTAAAAAATAGAATGTAACCCATTGTAATTTTTATACTGCTTGAAAGATTTTGCTGGGGTGTATAAGCTGTGAGGGAAAAAATAAAGTTAGTTAAAAGGAAGACATCAAGAGAGACAGAGGGATAAGGGATAGATCTGGATAGAGGTAAGAAAAGAAATAAAGAGATGAGAGAGAGATGATAGAAAGACCCTAAAGGGAAGGGTGTGTGTCTGTGTGTGTGTCTGTGTGTGTATTTCTCTTTTTCACTGGCCCCAGAGAGTTAAGTTTTGCTCCCTCAGATAGAAAAGTCAAGTTGAGTGATTAGTTCACCAACTCTGTGTCTCCCCCTCAATTCCTGAGCTGCTGAAGGCTGCAGTGTGGGTACTGAGAACTGAACCCATATCCACTGCAAAAGCAGTGGACACTCTCAACTGTTGAGCCATTTCTCCTAAACTTCTCTTTTTAAATTGATTTATTTTAGGTATTTGTTACAGTAACAGAAAGGAGAATGATAAGGCATGCTTGGGAATTCTTCTTTTCATGTGTGTGTGTGTGTGTGTGTGTGTGTGTGTGTGGTCATTGTTGTGAATTCACGTACGTGTTGGGATGCCCCTGCGGGTGTGGATATATGCATGCATAGTGTGCTTGTAAGATCAGATGACAACCTCAAGTGTTGATCCTCAGGACCCTTCTACCTCTTATTTGAGACAAGGTTTCTCATTGGTCTGGAACTTCACCACATAGGCCAGGCTGGCTGAACCTGGAACATCCACACATCCCCCTGGGATTACAGATACATGCTGCCCTACCTGACTTTTTACNCAGTTCCAGTGCTCACTCTGAACTCAAGTCCTCTGCAGGTGAGGCAAGCACGTCTGACCAAGGCATTTCCCCTGCATCCTCTTCCGGGTTTTGGTATATGCAGCTTACAGACTTGTCCACATGCTCACATTCTTGCCTCCTTTTCTACTTCCATCTGAGTGAGTCCCCCATTGGGTTCCATCCTCGTCCATGACCTTCTGGTCCTTACCCACTGAATTACAGTTCTTACCTCCCATAGTCTCAACTCTCCTTCTCCCCAGCACGTCTACTTTATATATAATTGTGCTAATCCCATCTATAATATCTCCCTGACTCCTCCTCTAATTATTTTATTCTAACCTTACCTTTCGAATGACATTTTTCAAAGCAATTGTCTTAGTGCTGCAAGCTGCAAAAATATATGAAGTAGGATTTCAGCTGATTATGACAAGCTAACACCTGAAGAAGCCAAGGGTCTTCCAGAGGTCAAGCTGAGGCTCAAGAAGTGCTGGTGATATTGGCTTTTGATTATTACCCATTTCCTACTATGAATTACTCGTGTGCTATTGTAGCTTTTCCATCATTCATTGGGCACAATTTCCCCTCTACTAAAGGAATATTTAGATAACCTTCTGAGCAGTAATACAGCCAGGATCCCTAATTTCAGGCCTCTCTGTAATTATTGTCATTAGCAGCATTTGGCCAGGACCATCCCTGGAGGGACAAAAGTATCTTATCAGAGATACCTCTGTACTCTCTAAGAACAGACTTAAGCATCCAGACTCTCTGTTTGAGANGGCCTGGCNGATGTGCTAATTAAGCTTAACTTTCTCCTTTCCAAAGTCTTATCTCTAGTTTTAGATTCACTCTTAACAATTAACTCAGAATTAAAGGGTTCCAACTTACAGGTACATCTGGCTGTGATGGAAGTTGCCTAGCCAAGTTGCCTAGCGACCGAGCACACTCGCCAGAAACGGTGGGAGCAGAGATAGCTTGGANAGATAAGGGTCAAAGGAATAAAAGGCAGTTATATTCTCAGAGAGGAGACTAGACGGAGAAGAGAGAAGAGAACGGGAGAACTAGATGGAGAACTAAAAGAATGAGATGGAAGATGGGGAAGAACCAGATGAGGAAGAACNAGATGGGGAAGAATGAGAGAAGAAAGATCAAGATGGGGCAGAACTAGATGAGAGAATTAATATAAAACTTAGAGGAGACAGCAGATAAAAGATAGAGAGAAATCAGGCAAGAAAGGAACTGGGCTTGAGTATAGAACTGTGTAGACAGGATTTTATCCCAGAGGAATAAAGTAGACAGACAAAGAGCTTGGNGTACTTAGATTCATTTCCCNAAAATAATTCTTGCTGTTCGTAGTTTCTCTTCTGGGCCCCCGGGAAGAATATTAATAAGACTGGTCCTATAATAATATTCAAGATCTTAGTTGTGGTTTTTATTGCTGTGAAGAGACACCATGTTTATGGCAACTCTTATAAAGGAAAACATTTAATTGAGGTAGNTTGCCTACAGTTTCANAGGTTCAGTNCATTATCATGGAGTGTGCAGACAGACATGGTGCTGGAGAAGTAGCTGAGAGTCCTACATCTTGCAGGCAACAGGAAGTGGTCTGAGGGTCACACTAAGCAAAGCTTGAGCAAAGGATCCCTCAAAGCCCGCCCCCACAGTGACACACTTCCTCCAACAAGGCCACACCTACTCCAACAAAGCCACAGCTCCTAATAGTGCCATTCCCTAAGAGCTTATGGGGGCCAATTACATTCAAACTACCACAGCAGTCTTATAGCTCCTGGACCTTT
>LZPO01027383.1:330552-343529 GCA_001675575.1 Neotoma lepida | reverse complement strand
GTGTGTGTGTGTGTGTGTAGTATATTCATTTGTGCACGTATATGTGAAGGTGCTTTTGCTGTGTGAGTACTTGTGGAGATCAGAGCTTGATGATGGCATGTCCTTATCTGTCACTCTCCACCTTATTTTTGAGACAGAGCCTCTCACTGAATCTCAAGTTCACAGTGGCTACATTGGCTGGCCAGGGAGCTCCAGGAATTTGTCTGTCTGCATTCACACCACATCAGTGCTGAGGTCACAGACACATTCCACCTCACCTGGCTTCTTATGTGGGTGCTGGGGATTTGAACTCAGGTCCTCATGCTTGTCCAGAAAGTACTTTACCCACTGAGCCATCTCCCAGGCCCTTGGCTTCTCTTTGATCGTCAGAAAATCTTCTTTGGGAGCTGGGATCAACTGAGGTAGTTATGTAGTTGAGATCATAGGATAGCTAACTCTGACCTCATTTGCTCTTTTGTCCCCAAATCTGCCACATAAGCCAGGGGTCCTGTCCTGTGTTCCGTTTGCATCTACCTGAATGTCTGGTTTTCTCGGCATTATCTTCTTCTCTTTTTCCTTTCTTTAATGAATGTTACCCTGTTTCTACTGATCAAGACCCAGCTTAAACCCAACATTCTCTTCTCTACCTCTTGTAGCTCACACTGACAGGCTACTTTTTCTGATTTTCCTATTTTAAATCTTCCAAACCCTGCTATCTAACCCTGAGACTGACATTGAAGAGGGAGCCATCGGCCATGGGGGCCTCTGCCTTGATAGCACCATCTTTTTTCTTATCTTGAGGGAAGACCTTGCCTTCTAAACATTTATTTTCATTAATTTTGTTATTTAAGATAGGATTTCACTCTGTAGCCCAGGGAGCCTCTGTCTTCTGAGTACTGGGATGAAAAAACCATGGCTGGCTATGATATTTTGATTGAAAATATAAATATAACATCCTTATCAAGGGGTACAATATCCCATATCACAACCACATTATCTTAATACAACAATTTTAAATGTTGCATTCCTTCTAGACATGCATGTTGTTTTATGTTGGACTGTGCACCACATAGTAAAGGTTTATTTTATTTTCATTTGTGTGTGTGTGTGTGTGTGTGTGTGTGTGTGTGCAGTGCCCACAGAGGCCAGAAGAGGGCATCAGATCATGTAGAACTGGAGTTACAGGTGGTTGTGAATCCCTTACAGACTTGCCTACAGGTTTGTCACGTCCAGTGGCACTCCTTGTTTTGTCTAAAAGTTGCTGTTGGCCTTTGACATGGGCTCCGTTTCAGCTTTTCCACAGTGAAAGTCTTCCTGGGTCTCCTCCTCTCACCTCCTCTCTTTCCAGGAACAGTGACATACTCTCACATCTGTAGCTAACGACCTGCTATAGATGATTCCCATGTCTGTGTCTTTGGCCTTTTGACTGAATCTTTCAAGCCCTGACTGACTCTTCCTCGCCATAGCTCTTACTAGCTGGGCTCTTTGGCACTGGACCAGCACTCACAGCCAGCAGTTGGGTATTCAACTCTTCATCTTGTGTCCTAATCCAGCCTTGCCTAGTCAAATATTTCTTAGACATGACACAAAAACCACGAGCCAAAAAAGCAAGGAAGGCTGGCTTTCATCAAAGTGAGAAAAAAAAAAAAGTCTGCTCTTTGAAATATACCATTAAAAGAATGAAAAGGCAAGCTGTAGGCCAGGAGAAAATATTGCCAAAACATTCATCGATGGATGATTTGTACCAAAAATATGTAAAAATGCTTACAAGTTGGCAATAGGAAAAGTGGTCCATAGCCAGGCGGTGGTGGCGCACGCCTTTAAACCCAGCACTTGGGAGGTAGAGGCAAGTGGATCCCTGTGAGTTTGAGACCGGCCTGATCTATAGAGTGAGTTCTAGGACAGCCAGAACTGTTACACAGAGAAACTTTGTCTCACCAAAACAAAACAAAAACAAAAAAGAAAGAAAGAAAGAGAATGAAAAAGAAAGAAAGGTGACCCAAATATAAGATGGGTAAAAGATCTGAAAATATACTGCACCAAAGATCCAGTAGGCACAAATAACACAGGGCCTGATGCTTAGCTTTGTTCTAATGCTAGAATGAGTTATCTGTGCACAGCCACTAGACACATTCAATTAAAACCGCAACAAAGCTGGCGTCATGGTTCATGCTTGCTATTTCAGCCATTTGGGAGGCTGAGGTAGGAGATAGAAAGTCTTCAAAATGAAATTTAGAGAGCGCTGAAAATGTTATTCAGTGGTCTTGGGTTCCTATTCTAACATCATAAAAACATAAACAAAAGCAAGTAAACACACACAATAAACCAAGTGTCAGCCAGGATATAGAATAACTAGGATTTCCATACATTGCTAGTGGGAATGTAAATATATGTACCACTTTGGAAGACAATGTATCAGTTTCTTATAAAGCTAAATATACATTTGCTACAGAATACAGTAATTCTACTCCAAGGTAATATTCAAGAAAAAATGGAAGCACAAGTTTACCCAAATACCAGACAACAAATAAAAACTGAGGAAATATCCATCAGTTAGTGAGATGAATAAACACCTTGTGGTAGGTTCATTCAATAGAATACTACTAAGCAACATAAAGGAACAAATTACTGTACATGTAACAACTGCTACATAATACATAACAAAGCAGACTCAAAGTTATCTATATGGTGTGAGTCCATTTTTATGAAATTCTGGAAGTGTGGGTGTGTGTAGGAGGGAGGTGTGGGTGTGTGTAGGAGGGAGGTGTGGGTGTGTGTAGGAGGGAGGTGTGGGTGTGTGTAGGATATATGGCAAGATGATCTAAGGGAAGTTTGAAAGCAATGGTAACATGCTCTATCTTGAATCCCAAAATCTCTATCTGGGATTCCCTAGGCTTGAGAAAACTCAGTGAACATTTTATCTTATTTTATTTTATTATTTTTGGTTTTTCGAGACGGGGTTTCTCTGTGTAGCTTTTGGATCCTATCCTGGAACTCACTCTGTAAATCAGGTTGGCCTCAAACTCACAGAGATCCACCTGCCTCTGCCTCCCGAGTGCTGGGATGAAAGACATGCACCACCACCGCCTGGTGGTTTGGTTTTTTGAGACAGGGTTTCTCTGTGTAACAGCCCTGGCTGTCCTGGAACTCACTCTGTAGCCCAGGCTGTCCTCGAACTCAGAGATCTGCCTGCCTCTGCCTCTCAAGTGCTGGGATTAAAGACGTGCACCACCACTGCCCAGCAAAACCATATACATATTTTGAGGTGAGCTTTCTGGGCTACATTGTGAGAGCTGATTTTAAATACTGAAAGAAAAAAGAGAGAGAGAAATCATACATGTTTCAAATTTATTTGTTTTCTGTGTATGGGTGTTTTGTTTCTGTATGTGGGCCAGAAGAGGGTGCTGGATGACCTGGGGTTGGAGTTAGAGATGGTTGTGAGTCAGCATTTGAGTTCTGGAAATTGAACCCAGATCCTCTGGAAGGGCAGCCAGTGGTCCTAACCACAGAGCCATCTTTCCATCCCAAAAGTTGGGCTTTCTGGGCTACATGTGGAGCTAATTTTAAATTTTGATAGCTAAATGCCAAGATATCCTCCAAAATTCTTGAATCAATTGACATTCCCATCAGTAGGATTTAAGAACACCCATTTCTGCCATATTCTTGTATAAATAGATAATATAAAAATTTAAGCTGGCTTTCTTTGATGGTGGGAGATGCTCAGATCCTGCATGCTTCATGCATTCAGGGTTGCAGTTTCCTAACTCGCTTCCCCTCATCCACCCTTCCTCTCCAAATGGTCTTATACATTGTTAATAGACTCATCATTCTTGAGCTTCATTCTAATAATATCCCCAGAAGGTCTTTACTGATTCTTCATCGCCTGCAAAGTTCAGACCCTTTAGCCCCACAGTTAGGGCTTGTTCTGTACCAGTCTCACCCTCCTTTCTTGTCCATCAGCTCCTCTTGTTATTCTCACTGAATGGTTTCCATCCTGGGCTGCACATGAAAATCCCAGGAAGCTTTCTAAACAGAGCGCTGCCCAAGCCTTCAGTGCAGACATTTGAATTTAATTACTGGAGGTGTGGCCCAGGGATGGCATGCTTTATGTATTGGACTCCAGTTGACTTTAATTAGTTGCTAGAGTTTGGGACCCAGGGTTCAAGTTGAGTTAATACATTAGTTAGAAAAATCTCTTGTTCCTGCCATTGTGCATTTGTTCAGACCATCCGTCCCCTCCGAGTGCAATCCCTGCTGAATCTTGTACTCTCTATTCCTGAAGTCCATTTAATGTGCTACTGAGTGCTGGGAATTGAACCTAGGGCCTCATGTATGCTAGGCAAGTGCTCTATCACTGAGCTACATACCAGCTCATGAAGCTTTCCTCCTGTTCTACCAAATACAAATGCCCTCTTTGAACAGTTAGTGATGTCATTCTGACACCTGAAATCCTCTGCTTTGTAACAGAGTCATTTTGAAGTTTATTTTTTCCCTATAACATTATAAGCAGTTTGGAAGAAAACCTCTGAGGTTGAAAGATTCCATCTGCAGAGAAGCACCTTAAGGTTTGGGGAAAAAAAAAAAAGCAAAACCAAACAAAAACCTCAAAGTAGCTTCAGGAAGTCCCTGAAACCGACCAGATTCTCTAGGCCCCTCCCTGCTGGAGTAAGCAATAAAATGCTGAGAGTCCTTCTCAGATTTGCAGAGCAAAGCTGCCAAGAAGACTCAGAGAAGACCAAGACAGCTGCCGAAAAAGAGCAGAAATCAGCTGAGCTGCCTGGAAGAGGTATGGACCATCTGAGTCACTTGGAAGGGACACTCTCTAGCCTGTTGAGGTGCCTGCAGGCTGTGCAGTGTGCTCCAGGTTCCCAGCTTTGGTGAACTGTCACCAGTGCCAGGGTGGGCTTTGGTGCTGAAGCTGTCTTTGAGTCATTTCTGCTCCTGTAAGTAACCTTAGTAAAACTCAGGGTTCACCAAGTTGGACTTCAGTGGCATCTGTACTTTGGTGTGTCATACATTCAGTGTACTGGGGTGATACACAACCCATGGCTAATTGCTCTTCTTCAAGGCCTAGCACTCTATTCTTTGGGACAGACTTTGGAACTTAGCAAACAGTTTTTGGATACTTACTCTTGCTGGTTCTTTATCTTGCACAGCTGTTACTTCTGCCTGGCACCTTTTCTCCAGTTGTCCCATGGTTCAACGTCACCCTTACTAGAGAGACTGTCATTGACTGCTCTAGGTAGCATGGTAACACTGTCTTTTGCCTACACTCCATTCTCTCTTTATTTTATTTATTTCATTTTTGAGACAAGGCCTTACCTTGGCTGTCCTGAACTTGCTCTGTAGACTAGGCTGGCCTCGAACTCACAGAGATCTGCCTGCCTCTGCCTTCTGAGTACTGGAACTAAAGGACTGTGCCACCACATCTAGCCTCCCCTTTTCCTCTCTAAAGGTCTCCAAGCAGCTGTCACCAGTGGAGTAGTCTGTTCCTTGTTTATCATCTGTCTTCTTTCATTGGAATGTGTAAGAAGCACCAGGAAAAGCTTCCTCTGTCTGCTGTGGTGTCCCTAGTGCCCACTATGGGGTCTGGCACACAGCAAGTGCTCCAAACGTTGGTGGAACTTAATGGAAATTGTGGATCTCACATCAGTTACTTTTCTTACTGCTGTGACAAAATACTGAGAGAAGCGATGTAAGGGAGGAAGAGTTATCCGGGCTTGTGATTTCACAGGTATCGGCTCATTGTGGTAGGGAAGATGAGGGACTTCCCTGTGGCTCAGGAGTTGTGGCCCTGCTTGCTCATGTCATGGTCAGTCAGGAAGCAGAGACAAGAGGCAAGAGGGCAAGAAGGCAAATGAAGGAACACCCAGCCACACAGTGCAGTTTCAGCAAGGTCTATGATGAGGAAGCAAACTGTGAACTAAAGCATCTATCTTGACCCTTTAGTGTACAGACCTTCCTAGTAAGCTGCTGGGCTGGAGTTCAAGGGCAGAATTTAAGACCCAGTGAGCTGTGAAAAGACTCCCTCAGCTCCATGTGACCCTGGAGCGTGGCTGACACTCTGTCCCCACCCTTGGGTCTTTACTTCATCCTGTAGGCTTTGGGTAGATGCCCTATTCACCTGTCAGAGCCCCATCACCACCCCTGCAAACAGCTACTCCTTGTCTACTCCCTGAAGCCAAACACACCAGCTGTTGGCCCACTTTTGGGAGGACAGACCTCAGAAAGATATCATACAGGCTCTGGAAGTGAGCTGGGCCAAAGGAGTGGAATTCTGGGGTTCCGGGCACTCAGGCACAGAGACGATGGATCCTTGTGGGTGTTCCCTTGGCTTCTCAGACTCTTGGGCCTGTGGGGGTCAGGTGCCGCTGGCAGAAGCCCAGAGTGATACCTGCTTTGCCCCAGATCTAAGGGTACAATTGACCCTACCTCTCTCTTTCTGCAAACCAGGCTAGAAGCCCGCTGAGGAGCGAGGCTTATTCTCCCCTCCTAGCTGTAAGTGCATCACTCGTGGCTTATTTATACACAAAATGAGAATTGGGTGAAAGAGTGTCTGAAAAATCCATTCTTCTATCTTCTTTTATATCACCCTCCCAGGACTAACAAGTCATAGCAAGTGCTAAGAAATATTCACCAGGTCTGTTCATCGCATAACTTTGTATGAATGCTCTGAGGCTGTGTCTGGATCCCTATTCTTAGACACCAATGTGCATAGATGTGTGAATATGTGTGGGGGCGTGCATGTGCACATGTGTGTGCACACACATACACGCCCAGTCATTCCCGTTCGGGTCTGCAATCACATTATCTGCCAGCTGAGCCCTGGGAGACATTCTCCCAGACACTGAGAGAGAATGCTCCTATTCCCGACAGAGGTTAGTTTTATGTTTTCAGAGCAGGGAGACCAAGGGACTCTAGGGATCTCCTTTTCCTTAGAGAGTAGATGCCCAGGAGTCCTTCCTCTTAGCCCAGGGTTGTGTTTTTTTGTTTATCTCTAGCAGATTCTGAGTTGACTCAGAATGGTGAGGGAGATTCCTTTCTCCCACACCCTGAAGTCTAGAGCAATAGGGAACTTCCTGGAGGCTGAGGCCAAATATAAACGATGCATAGGTTCCCTTCAATAAATATATAATGGAATCTTCCCAGGGTGATGGGAGAGCCAGGGTGACAACATACTGGAACTTCTTTTTAATTTAGTGGGAGGAGGCACAACAAGACTAAATGTCAAGAGCTGCCCCAGCTGGGTGGCCTGTGGTCAGATGAGTTGTGTATACACAGAACTCGGAGAAAAGCTAGGAGCGAAGGGACTGTACCTAGGGTTACTGTGATCAGGGTTCAGACGTGCTCAGACAAGCAGAAGCTCTATTCGGGTATGCGGGAGATTACTTTGTGGGCCGGTGTGGCAGGGGAGCAAGGGAGCAATTTATGGGGGTTGCTTATGACGGGTGACATAATGAAGCACAAAAATTAGGGTCATCCACAAAAGCTTTTAACGTATATTCTCATTTCCCCTGAAATTTAACAGGTATTGACCAGGCTTGTTCAGAAGAGGAACTATTGATTCCCTGCCTAGATAGATGGGTTGGGCCTGCAAGACTGGGCAGCTCCTTCTGGCCTGGTCTATCTGCTCACCTCACTGAAGAGCAACCTGGATTCTTTGGCCAGCGTGGATGGCTCACATTTCTCACTGTCTGTCACAGTTTCTCGGTCAACAAGATACTTCCTTCATGTACAGCTTACTGTCCAAAATCATGGTGTTCGCAGACCTTCTAACCTTCTTCATCACCACAGTTAACGCGTTGGGCTCTTAGTACAGAGACAAATTTAACTGTCATTCACGGCCCCCATTTCCTCTGGAAACTAACCCCCAACGCTGTCTTTTTCATCATCCATCGGTGTTACTTTCTTTGAAAAAGGCCTGGCTCTGTGTGAGTGTTTGTCTGTGTCTGGGACTCAGCAGCCCCTTTCTGAAGACTACTAAGCTCAGGCCAGTAGGCCCAGGTCTCTCCAAAGACCCACCTTCGCAAGGTGGCAGAGCTCTGGAAGGGCAAAGAATGGGCAGAGCTGTGTGCGCCCCCAACCCATCCCTTTCCTGTACGGGGGGAGGGGGGGGAAGAGAGCCCTACTTCTTTCGGCTTTGTCCGCTCTGCAGCCCGGGACCTCGGCCGCCCCGCACACACACCTGCTGCCCGCCCCGCATGGGCGGCTCAGGAGGAGCGATCGCCAGCATCTCTGGGTTTCCGACTATTTCTCCAGAGCCTGCCCGGTGCTGTGCGGGTGCGGGGCGGCGCCGTCCCGCGCGCCCTCCGAGGAGGCGGGTCCTGGGGGAGGGCGGGGCCCGGGACCCGCCGCGCCCTCCGCCGGGCGGCCCGCAGGCAGGCGCCGGGCCGGCCGGGAGGTGGTGCTCGCCTCCCCGCGCGGGGCCGTGCGTTGCCCGGCAGCGGCTGCGAGGCTCGGGAGGGGGCGGAGCGGCGCGGCCGGCGTGCAGCGGCCCCTGTCCGCGGATCCGGCCCGGCCCGCCCCCGCCTCGCCGGCCTCGCTGCGCGCCGGTGCGCGGCGCCCAGTCCCCGCCGCAGCGGCCGCCCGCGTCCCGGGCCCGAGCGCGCCCACGCCGCGAGGCCGGTGTGCCGGGGAGCCGACGCGTGGCCATGGAGTGGGAGCCCCGCGCCAAGGTTGCCCTGGTGCCGGGGCGGAGCGGCCGCGGGCCTTCCTCCCGCCACCGCCGCCCGGGGCTGCTGCTCCCCGGCCTCTGGCTGCTGCTGCTCGCCCGGCCGGCCTCGTGCGCCCCAGGTAAGCCTCGCCGAGACCCCAGGACGCAGCCGCCACCCTGCCCGCCTTCGCTGCCGCGCTCGCCACCCTCTGACTCCCCCCCACCCGCCCATCCTCTTTTATTCTCCACCGCTCCCTCGCCCTCCTTGCTGGAGATGCTTTCCCATTCTTCCTGGGCCCAGCAAATAAAGGCATGGAGGAAATGAATAGATGCAAAGGAAAAGAGCGAGCGGTTCCTGACCGGTCTTGCTCAAAGGTCTGCAACCTAGCCTTGCGTGAACCATGTTGCCCGAGGCGGGTCTGATGGTTTCTGCTCTGAAGATGCCTATTTTCTTTTTCCCCCTTTGCAAAATGCAGGCATTGGAATTGTGTTTGTGCACAGCTGTGTGAATGTGGCGTAGCGAATGTTTTGGGATACTTTTATTGTTGGAGCAAAGGGGTGCATCTGGTGTGTGCTGTAGAGCAGTTGTGCATTGCCGTGAACAGTCAGTGTTCCCCCAGATGCAGGCAAGCTGGCCGTGTCCCCCAGTGCGCCAGGACACAAAGAACATTCAAAGAAAAATCTCTTGGAAAGCGCCCTGGCCATGGATCTTTCCAGGGAACTAGCTATTGGTATTGCCTCTACAAAGGCATTACAATGGAGTGTGAAAATATTTTGAGTCTGAAGTGTCAGGGCATGAAAGGAGTCATGGTTGGTTTTACAATAGATGCAATTTAGTGACTGTTCATCAGCATGAGATTAAGAGACATGATTTATGAGGCGTGTGGGTGGGTTTTGTTTGTTGAGGAAATGATTTAATTCATGTTGTTTCTCTGAAATGTTTATTTGTCCACCCTGAGTGTGCATTGGAAGGATGGCCTGGAGACCATCTCTGATGTGACACACAGGCAAGCCTGTGATTGCCCCAGCACACACATGCTTGGCTACTTTGTGGGTGGGAAAGGGGAGGTGGAAGAAGCTGTTTAGGGTGGAAAGCTGCTTCACACTGCACAGGAAAACCAGAAAAGCCATGAAAGCAGCTCAGGACCCTCCCTGCTTGTGGGAGCAGGGCCAGAGGACTGCCAAGTGGCTTGAAGGAAGTGGAACACATTTGGAGGTGTCCCTTAGGCCTGATTGTGGGTGTCATAACCAGCCCCACGAAGGGGATGGTGGGGTAGAAGCCAGGAAGGGACTTCAGGGAACATAGGATGAGACCACTTCACTCACTCAGGAGGAAAGTGAGGCAGAAGTGGCTTGCTCAAGGTCACGGGCTAGATGGAGAAAGGAATTACGGTATTCACCCATCCATTCCCTTTTGCTGTTCTTGACCCACAGACTGGGTTCACAGCTGAAGTCTCCAGAGATTTCCTCTGCCTCAGGGAACCACACCAGAGGCAGGGTTGACAGAGTGGGTCTCTCAGGCTGTGCACACCAGGTACAGAAACTTTGCCCAAGCTACCACCTCCTGTCTCCTGCTCACTCCAGGAGAGCTCCAGTCCAGAGTTCAGAGGAGTCAGTCCTTTAAAGTGCTCTTGTCTTTAGTCAAAAGAGAAAGGTGGATTNTGCTGGAGTTGTCCATCACGGGACCTAGCTCGCTAATTATTTCCACTGACATGTGTGCCGGGTGCTGCATTTTATGTACGTGACCTAGTCACACTGGGGCTTAGGCTTTAGGACCCTACTTTACAGAAGAGGACCTTAGCAGGTGTCTAGGAGAGTCTGGCTCCAGGCTATGGTACACTTAGCTTCTGGGGCTCCAACAACTTCCCACATGCACGTTGTCATCTGACTGTTCTGGAGAGGTTGGAGAAGGTTAAAGTTATTTTGCTAAAGTCAACAGTGGGTTGGTCGACACTGCTTCACCCTTCTTTAGAAGTCCCTTTCTGTTACCCTGCCACCCCTAATCCAAATATCCAACCTGGACAGGCAAAGTTATATGTCTCTTCTAGAGCTGACATCACAGAGGCAGAGACATCATCCTTTCACTACTTTGCTCACTGGGCTTCTCTAGTTTGCACAGCTGCTTCTGGGCAGGAGCACAGAGTGAGATCCAGTGTGTATAGCATCCAGCTTCAAGGGCCTGGCCTCAAGGACCCAACTGCAAACACAAAGCACTTGTGTCAGCAATTGTGGATGCAAGTGTGAATGTTTGCATCCACTCTGTGTGACCTGCTAAGTGGAGGGTCTTCAGAGATGACCTCTTGATGGTGACCTGATTGTGGGCTCTGGGAAACCAGCTTGGTGGAGGGTGGCTTGATAAGGTGCCTAGGTGGCTTGTGGGATGCCTGGGCATGGCCAGGGGCTGTTGATCCTGGGACGCAGTGGTGCCAAGACCTCGTCTTAGTGATGTACCTTCAATAGCAGTGTGGGCAAAGAGACTTTGCTGAGGGCTGTCCTAAAGGTGCAGAGGGTCCCTTAATCCTTTCTGCTGGTCCCCTGGGAGGCAGCAGTCCCTCCTGTGTTGGGATGGTAAGCTCCCTGCCTTCAGCAGCTTTCTCTTTGGTTCAATGGAGTTGATTTCCAGGTGGTCCCCTTATTACAGTCTTCAGTGAGATCTCTGCGCTGTATTGCTCTGTTGTCAATTTCTATTTCCTTTAGCGTTTTAAATGCATGATTTCTTTTTTCTTTTTAAAGAAAACATTTATAGGTTAGGTTCTGACTTCACTGTTGTGGAAAACAATCTGAAATGCTTGGGCACTTATTTTGAATGTAGTGCTTTAGGTAGCCCGCCACCCACAATGAAAAAGGAGAGAATGGCATCCCATTTTTTATTCAGAGACAAATCTATTTAAGAATTATGATCATCATGAAATTGACGGCGCAGCAGAACCTAGAAATTAATGAAAGGTGCAGGAAACAATCACTAAGGACTTGGGGTGTGACTCAGTGGTAGCATTGGGTAGCATGCACGGCCCTGAGTTAATCCCCAGGACGAGAAAGGAAGGGAGAGTGGCTCGCCCACAATTCCACAGCTCATAGATAGCACTGTAAATGGTTTAGGTTTTATTTCTTTTTGAGATAGAGTTTTGCTATAAAACCCGGGCCTTATTGTGTGGACCAGGCTAGTTTTGAACTTGTGACTGACAGTTCTGCTGCTTTTGCCTCTTGTGTGCTGGGATTACAGATGTGTGCCACCATGCCTCGTCCTTTTTCATAGTTACTATCTATAAAGTGAGAAATTATATGTGTAATTGTATTTATTGTTTCTATTCATGCACAGTTTTCTTTTTTAATATAGCGTTTTGAGCTGCCATAATTTTTTTTGTTTTGTTTGTTGTTGTTTGAGACCAGTTCCTTTGTGCAGTTCTGGCTGTCTTAGAACTCGCTCTGTAGACCAGGCTGGCCTCAAACTCATAGAGATCCTCTTGCCTCTGCCTTCTGAGTTCTGGGATTAAAGGCGTGTGCCATCACCCACCAGCCAAGCTGTGGTAAATGTCATGGTGAATATCTCTACAGATAAGTCTTTGCCCCTCTCTGTTTTTCCGTATATATGGTTCTTTATTTTTATGCGTGTATTTGTAGAGAATGATGATGTGATTAAACTGTCATATGTGCCTGGCTGGCTTCCTGTGTGTTTTGCTTGGAGTGTGGGTTATTTCGAAGATGCTCAGGATGTAGTTGTTGAATGAATCAGTTTTCTGAACATTGTAATGCTAGAAAGAAAGAAACAAACAAACCTAGAAGCTTATGAAGTTGATGTCCATCATTATATTCATTGATTATTTATTTTGTTTTTAATTTTTTTTCTTTTTTTGAGACAGCATCTCTCTATGTAGTCGAGGCTGTCCTGGAACCCACTATGTGGACCAGGCTGGCCTCAAACACACAGAGATTCTCCTACCTCTGTCTAACCAGTGCTGGGATTAAAGGTATGCAGCACCACACCTGGTTCCTTTGATTATTTTTAAACACTTTTGTTACCTAAATTTGTAGTATGTTATTTTAATTTTCACCTTTTACATTTCTTTAGTGTTGGATTTTTATTTTGTATTTGTATCCTTTGAATTTTTTCGTTCTCACTATCATATTCTCCCCTTGCGATGTGTTTTCTTTTACATTTAATTAATCAACTAATTAATTTTTGAGACAGGGTCTCATATAACTCTGGNTGGGCTCAAACTTACTATGTAGCTAAGGATGACCTTGAACTCCTGATCCTCCTGCCTCCACCTTCCCAGTGCTGGGATGGCAGGCATCACGGTACCCCATCTAATACATGCTGGTGGTTAAACACAGTACCCCATCT
>LZPO01027383.1:272390-288065 GCA_001675575.1 Neotoma lepida | reverse complement strand
CTTTTCAGACACACTGGCCTCCTCTGCTCCTCTGTCTGCCAATGGACTGTATTTCCAGTCCTGTCCCCACTCCACTGCAGGGGGTCTCCTACATATCCTACACCTTCTGTGTCTGTAAACTCTTTCCCTTTAAAACAAAAACAAAAACAAAAAACCAGGAGAACAGGGATTTACCCCAGAGGAATGCCCCATTATGGGGCATACTATCTCTTTGCAACACTGTAACTCTGAAGGCTATACTGAGCCAGGGGCAAGCTCAAGCACTTTCTTACACCGCAAGCCAGTAGAAAAAGGGCTGTGGACTGTTCTTACAGAACACTGGCCTGGGGCACTCTTACCCATGTTCATACCTAATTTGCACATAAGTGTGTGCACGGACACGTCTGTAAACTCCGAGGCTCAGGTAGTCCTCAATGTGAAAAGTAAGCACTTTAAAAAACTTTGGAAGTTGTGTAGAAGCATCATTACACCTTTTAGTAGGGGTGACAGTTTCTTCAACCTTTCTTTTAAAATGCTTATTTATTTATTTGTTTGTTTGTTTAATTTGTTGTTTATATGCATGTGCATGATGCCACAGTGTGCGTGCAGAGGACAGAGGACAAATTTCAAGTCAGTTCTCTCCTTCCATCATGTGGGTCCTGGGGCTTGTCAGATCATCACAGCAAGCAGCAAATGCCTTTCTCTGTGGAGCCATCTCACTGGCCCAAACCTCCCTATTTTAAGACACACACACACACACACACACACCCCATTCAAAGGCAAAAATTTGATCAAATGGGAGACCAAAAGACACTACTAGACTATATTAAAATTGAGACCCAAAGCCATCCTTAAAGAGAGGCAGTAAGCACAACTGAGAGGAGTTATATCTGACTTAGGATATTAGAATCTGAAATGTAGAAAGAACGTCTCTACATCAGAAAGAAATCAATAGACAGTCCAGTAAAAGACTTGAGGTGACAGGACACTGGAAGGAACAGCCTGGCTGGCCAGAAGATGGGGAAGGGTATGCCTAAGGGCAGGAAGCAGTGACCATTAAAATGAAGATTTCACAGAACCAGGTTGGTATATGTGGACACCAGGGGATGTCCAGTGTTGGTGAGAATTAGCAACAGTCAGATTTTCATATAATGCTAAAGGGAGTATACACTGCTCAGCAACTTTGGGATAGTGTTTAGTTGCTTGGCAAATATTCAGCTAGACATGTCCCCAGACTCAGGATTCTATTTTTAGACACACACACACCTGTCTCTTATACACATCTAGATGTGTATAAGAGACAGCACACACACACGCACGCACACACATGCACACGCACACGCACACACACACACACACACACACGCACACACATGCACATGCACACACACACACACACGTATAAAACAGTACTTCTTACCTACCTGGTATCTGGTAACCAGTGCTGGATGGAGGAAGGGGTACCCTGGCAGAGGGTGCTGGTCCATGTTGGGCCTGGGGAAGAGAAGGAAGGTGCTGCTTTCTAAAAGAAAGAAAAGATGAAAGGTTGGGGAAGGCACTGACAACCCTCCTCAGGACATTCTGAGAAGGAGAAAAGTGGGTGAACATTTGCCAAGTTGCTCAACAGTTGATCTGGCTGCCTTTGTGTTTTAAGTCTTAGGCGTCAGTGGGGGCTTGTTTTGTTTTGTAGGTTGAATATCCACAGTGAGTTGAGATGAGTCATCATGTTTTGAAAACTGCGCAGTTTAGCAAAGGAGCAAAAACAGTAGTTGCATTTAGATTAAAGCTCTTTAGAGGTGGGTGACCCTGCTGTTCCCCAGGCCAACTCAGAAAGGATGCCCTTTCTTGCCAGTACGCAGGCCTGTGGCCTGGAGGTGTCCATAGGTTGGCAGTGGGACTCGGTCTAAAACAGGCGCCTTTGTGTAGATTCCAGTAGCCACATTCATCCTGTACTTTCAGCTCGATTATAACACAGTACAACACAATCTGACATGTTTTCAACTTTCTTTATCAACAGTTTTGGTAAAATGGACTGGTAAAACATGGTGAGCTGTGCAGCATCTACAAAACTGCCTTTCTAGCCTGTTACCTGCTCCCCACCTCCAGCACGTACACCTGCGGGTGGGGATGTGTTCAGCAAGCCAGCTTAAACCCTGTAAGCCTCATTTGCGACGGGTGGGGATTGNCTGGGGTCTTCAAGGATCCAGTTGGCATGAAGAGTCCGTCATTCCACAGTGTTCTGCTCTAGTTAGAAAAGAGTTTGAAATAGAATAAAATGACTTATAAAAACATATTTCAGAATGCCACATTGCCTGCCTGAGTCTCAGACAGTTGGGTGTCTCTGTCACTAATTTTTAATCACTGTGAACAAACTTGGCATGGTGAAGAGGGCATATGGGCAGTTTCTGGCCTGGAATATNTCGCATGGCCAAGTGGGCACCCAGGGAAGGTGATGTNGGGAGAAGCGCCTCCACACTGGCCCCTGGGGACGAGCTCTCAGACCTGGGTCAGTGGGGAGAGATACTGCCCAGTCGCTGGCAGCGTTAGCCTTTTCCACAAGGCCCCTCGACATTTGCACGCCCACGTCACTTGCACGCCCACATCAGTGCCTGAGAAACAGCACCTCTCCCCAGCCCCTCTCTCTTCTCTGTCATCAAAGAGAAAAAACCCTTTCACTCTTGGGGGATCTAAAGCTTTATAGCTTGGAAACTGATCTCCAGGGCTTGAAACCAGAGTCCCCGATGCCTTTTATGTGGAGAGAGAGCCTCACCTGGGATTTCTAACCTCTTCCTGAATTAACTACAGAGGTAATTCCCCATGGCATTACAGCTGCCATCTCTTCGGAACTGGTGACTCTCCCCAGGGGCTTGGCAGAGAGAATAAAACCTCCTAGGCTGGCACCTTCCAGTCCTCAGTGGGACTTTTTTGTGCCTGCTCTTTTTCATTTGGGGACTTTGAGGTTTATTTTTAATCTTTTTGACCACTTTGCCTTTCCTCATCCCGGCCTGCCCTTTAATTTTAATTTTCGTCAGCCTTTGGGTTTGTAAATCAGCTACTGCACAAGGCTCTTTGCATTTTATCTCTTATGCCCTTCTGGTTCACACGAAGATGTGTTTCTGACTCATTTTAGACGGGATCTTGTCTTCTGTTTGGCTCTTATTTTTAAACAAGTTATAGCAGAGTGTTTTTCTTATTTAAAAATGTTTTATTATGTGTATGTGTCTAAGTGTATGTATTTGTACCACATGTGTGCAGGAACCTTTGGAGGTTAGAAGAGGAGTCAGATCCCCTGGAACTGGAGTCACAGATGGTTGTGAGTTGCCGTGTGAGTGCTGGGAACCAAATCCANGTCCTCTGGAAGAGCAGCCATCTCTCCAGTCCTCCTAGGAGAGTTTTAAAACAGACATATAAATCCTTATTCTTAGGGAAACTTTCAAATGTGTATTAACACAGTTGGACAGAATTTTATAACCTTTTAAAGGTATGCTTTTGTTTGTTTGTTTTTTTAAACCATAGAGAAGAATAGCCACTCTCTGGCCTGTGCTTCTTCTGTGGCAGGTTAAGACATAAAAGCATGTAGACAAGAAACCCTACAGCTAGGCTCTACACAAGATAGCAAATGCTTAATGACGTCACCATGAAACAGGGTTTTGTTGTTGTTGTTTTTAATTAGGGGCTGGAGGCAGTTAAGTGCTCAGCAGTTAAGAGCACTTGCTGTCATTGCCGAAGACCTGGGTTCAGTTCCCAGAACTCACATCTGGCGGCTCACGGCCACCTCTACCTTCAGTTCCAGGGGATTCAAACCCTCTTCAGTGCTGGAGATCAAACCAAGGGCCTCCTGCCTTCTAACTGTGCTCCAGTACTGAGCTACACTCCTATGTATTCACTTTTTTACAATCAGGCCACAGAGAAGGGAGTGGCCGTCTAAACAGTTGACATTTGATGTGAGTTTGTGACTTTCAGATGCTAAGGGAATCAGAAGTGTCACCCATAAGTCTAAATATTATTTACAAGTTACTGTCTGTTCTCAAAATTGATTCATAGAACTTTGTTTTGAGTCCCAACTGCCATTTCCATGGGGGTGGGGGGGAGGGGTGCCGAGGCAGGGTGTCACACACAGACCCTGTGCTGTCTGTTGTCTTTCAGTGTCTCTGTAGATGTACTGTTGTAGCTGAATAAGAAGTGTATTCTGTAAAAATTTACAGATTTTTGGTTGTGAGTGACAGTCAAGGCTACACAAAGAAACCCTGTCTTGGAAAAAAAAAAAAAAACCCACACTGGTTATGCACCAGTATTATTGAAGATGTATACCATCACCCCTTGTTTGTACCTTACCATAGGTTGTCATCATTTATTCTGTTTTTTCTTCCTGACCCCTCACCAGCGATGATAACGTTCCTTCCTGAAGGCTATTCTTGTTCAGGGGCTCCTTTACCTACCGTCTTTGATTGGTATAACCACCCTTGTTTACTATTTATGTATTTTCTTGTGTGCGTGCAGGTGTGCTTACCTGCACATGAGTCCATGTGTGTCTGTGGAGGCCAGAGGACAACCTTGGGTGCTGTTCCCCAGAAGCCATCTACTCTAAAAAAAAGAGATTTACTNAAGAAATTAATTATTATTATTATTAGTGTGTGTGTATAATGTATGTGAGGATGCCTGTTTTATAAACACAGGCATGGCAGTCAGAGGACAACTATGTGGAGTCCAGTCTTTCCTTCCACCTTTATGTGGGTCCTAGGAATCAAACTTACGGCACCAGGCTTTCAAGGCCAGCACTTTTATCTGCTGAGCTGTCTTGCTGGCCCAACCTCACTTTTTGAGACAGGGTCTCTCACTAGTCTGAAACTTAACAGTTAGGCTAGTCTGCTTGNCAGTAGGACCCAAGGATCCTCCTGCCTCCACTCTCTAGAATGGGGATTACAAATGTGTGCCAGCCACCACGCCTGGCTTTTTATACGGGTGCTGGAAATGGAACTGAAGTTGTCACATCACCTCCAGCCTCTTATGTGTCCTTTTGACAGAGAGGTTTCATGGTTATGTAAATGTAAAGTGTCAGATATTTTCTCTGAGCACTGTGAAGGTTTTGTTCCATTGTGGTCTGGCTTCCGTCCTGTGAAGTGGCCGTGTGGTCATTTAACTGCCATCATCTTTCGTCTGGCTTTGCTTATGGTTTTCCTTGTCTTTGGTGTCCATGGACTCTATTATAGGTGTGTGTGTGTGTGTGTGTGTGTGTGTGTGCTGTCTCTTATACACATCTAGATGTGTATAAGAGACAGGTGTGTGTGTGTGTGTGTGTGTGTGTGTGTGTGTGTGTGTGTGTGTTTTAATTACCGAGCTTGTGACTTGTTGGCCTGTTTGAATCGATGGATTTGTATCTCTTAGTAAGTTTAGAAAGTTGTACTATCTCTGGAGATTGCATTGCACCCTCCTCCTCTTTGTTTGTTTGCTTGTTTGTTGTTGTTGTTTCGAGACAGGGTTTCTCTGTGTAGCCCTGGCTGTCCTAGAATTCACTGTGTAGACCAGGCTGGCCTTGAACTCAGAGATCCTCCTGCCTCTGCCTCCTGAGTGCTAGGATTAAAGGCATGGGCCACCACTGCCTGGCTTTCCTCTCAGCCTTTTAATGATACCTTATTTCCCTATGTGTTTCATAATTCTTATTTCTGTGCTCCTATTTATTTGATCTGTAGCTAAGGAAAGTGTTTGATGTCTGGTGCNATAGTGTGTTTTTCTGACCACTTTTTTGTGTGTTTTCCTTTTAAGAGATGGTCTCACTATGTTGCCAAACCGCTTTCAAACNGATGAGCTCAAGTGCTCCTCTTTCCACAGCCTCTGCTGTCACTGTGACAACATGATATGATACCATGCCTAGCCCGAGGAAAATTTATGTTACTCTCTGACAGACATTGAAGACCTGGCCTGCCTTAAATTAGGACTCTTAAACAGTTTATTAGGACCATAGAAATGATGTAGGTTCTAAACCTGGGGACATGTTTTACAAAATTGCTGCAAAGAGTCCAGGTTGAGGTAGACATTTTCCTTTGGGGCTTAAACAGTGGAAATTTGCTGTCTCCTTTCTAGAGTATAGAAATCCAAGGTCAGATATTAGCACAGTTGATTGTCTCCGAGGGCTNTGAAGGAGAATCTGCTCCATGCTGGACCCTCNCCTCCCAGCTCCTGATGATTGACAGGCAGCCTTTGATTTGGGGCTACACCACCGTGATGTATTCTCATATGTCCGTGCTCTCTTTCCTGTATGTATATCCACATTTCTCCCTCTTATTAAGATGCCACTCATAAAGTAGAATGGATTAAAGATTATCTGCACCATTTCACACACATTTGGGACAAATGGCTCTGTGGGTATGACTGTATGAAGTAAGGTTTGTGGGTGTGTATACACACATGCAGGCTTAAATGAATGAAGTGCTCAGGTTTGTGACTATTTGTTAGATTGCTGTGATCTGCTTTTGGTATCGTCTAGCTTCCAACTAGCATTTCTACAAATTGTGGCTATTTATAGTCAACAGATGTTTTTGTATTGTCTTTATTTTTATTTTATGTGTATCAATTTTTTTTTGCATCATTTTATGTGTCTGGTATCTGCAGAGGCCAGAAAAGGGTGCTGGGTCCCCTGGAATTGGAGTTACAGAAGATTGTGAGTTGCCTTGTGGGTGCTAGAAACTGAACGGAGGTCCTCAGCAAGAGTAGCCAGTGCTCTTAACCACCAAGCGATCTCTCCAGCCTTAGTGAATGGGTATTTCCTGAATGAGTGGATTTTTACATCTGAAGTGAAATGTTCACACTCTGACTCTTTGTATGGCAGCTAACTCAACTTTGCTTTTCCTGCTAGATGAACTCTCCCTGGAACAGCACAACCCTTCTTTACGTCCTAAGGAGTTCCTGCCGGAGTCGAGCATCATGCACAGCGCTACACATGTGGCCTTATCAGAGACTGCTCCAGGGTTGCAGCCAAGCATCTCTGCCCTTGTCCTAGCCTCTCCATCTGCTACCACTTTTGATACAGCCCTTTTAAACCACAGACAACAAACTCAAAGTACAGCAGAGCACAGCATCTTTGAGGCACATTATGGATCCGTGACGAGTCACGAAGTGGCCATCAGTGACGACGAGATGGATAACTTTTTGCCNGATGCTCACTGGACCTCTTCACGGGTGGTTTCCCCAATGCATTCTGTCGCACTGAGCCCACTAGAGCNACCCCAGGCAATGCCNGAGCCTGGGATGACTCCATTGCTACCCACGATTTCTTTGCAGGATGAAGTGCTGTCCGGATGTCAGAACACAGCNCAACAGGCAACCGTGCACGTTGAGTCCTCCAGTGATTTCAGCACTTCTTGGTCAGCTTTTCTCACATCTGAGGGCATCATTCCAACTCCTAGTAGGAGTTTGGTGCTTCATCCTACAGAAGTTCACAGCCAGTTATCAAGCAAGGCTTTGCCAGAGATTGTAGCTTCCGTAACAGAGGGTGCAGAAAACCTCCTTTTCAGCTCCTGGATCTCAATGCCTCAGCTGTTAGGCGATGGCATGACTCAGCAGCCATCTGTTTCCCTGTGGGAGGTCTCACAGCCTCTAATGGGTGTCCTGGCCACAAGCACAGACAGATATCCTAATGGGACCACTGCTTGGAGTGAACATGGAGAAGAAGCCATCTCTCTGAGAACACTCCCCAGTGTAACCATGTCACCTACAGACCCTGCTTTTACCAGCCCACTGTCTCCTTTATCTGTCCTGCTTTCATCTGTGTCTTTTGCTACTCAACCAGCTGGCATTTCAGATAACCTCTTCCTCTCTAGCAAGGCCGGGGAAACCTTAGAATCACCGCACAGCTCCACAACCCCTGGTTTTACTGACCACCCTCATGCCCTGAACCCTGAGGCTTCCCTGAGACCACACACATGGTGTGTGTCCTGTGTTGTCTCTTCACCTCAGCAAATTCTGGCCAGGAGCCTCACAGAGAAGGATGTGGAATCAGGGGATGGGCTTGAGACTCTGTCTACGGCCTCAGTAGAAGCAAGCCGTCTCTCGCCGTCGAGCAGCGTGGGCACAGACCTCTCTGAACTTGAAGATCTTCAAGAATTTAATACTCTTTTCCCTTCCAGACCTGTTGTCTCCCTTTCCTCCAGATCTGTGGGGTTGTGGGAAGTCAGCATGGATATGTCACCTGAGGTGGATATGAGCGGCATTACCACCACCCAGGTGTACACTTCCCATGGCCACCTNCCCACACCAAGCTCACTTGATTCCACCTTTGGCTTCTCTGTCACCAGTGATCTAGTGATGCCACTCAGTGTGACCCATCTGTTGTCCTCAGTCATCCCTAGCGTCCATTTTGAGTCATCTCTCTCTTTNACAGCAAATCAAACCACGCCATCCCTTCCTGCTGGAAACCCAAGCCTTCTCACCTCTTACAGTTTGGTCTCCTCAGTAGAATCTAAAGTTTTTGCTGACCTAGAACCTACCAGCTTTTTGCAACTCGAATCTGGAAGTCTTTTGGATTCCACATCCAGCTTTTACTCCACTCCACTCCTGGACTTCAGCACTCCGGCCCCATCACGGTCAGATGTTCTTGCTTACCCATCTTTGACGTCAAACGATCCATCAACTTTCCTTTCTCAACCTTTTCCCACCATGGCTAAGACATTCTCACTGTCCAACTCTATCAATTTGCAATCACCTCAGCTTTTTGTTCTTAACCCCACAAGTCTAGAGCCATCTCAGCCTTGGTCAAGTTCAGACCTTCTTATGAAGACAGTCACTCTTCTTCCTAGTCACTCCGAAATGCCCCCACTTTCAAGCTCCCCCTCTGATTCTCTCAAGTTCGCCGAAGCATGGAGAGTTTCACTGATAGAGTCCGATGTTCATCTTACCTCAGTTTTCTCTGAAGCTACCTCTGTCTATGAATTGTCACTCATTGCCCATGAATCCTCAGTCGGCACACTGATGCCCTCCAGCTCCGAGACCACCCTTGGCATCCCCACTGCTGGGACTCACTTCTCATCACTGCCAGCTGCTTTCCATCTGACACCCATTTTAACCGAGTCATCTCCATTCTTGACTCTGACACCTTCCAGTGGCAGTGTGAGTGTGACAGACCATTACACACCTGTCTCACCCATATCCTCCAATGTCATTCCGACCAGCACAGAGTCAGTCTCTGACTTAGACCTGTCAACCTCCCCATCACTTGCTTCTGAAGTAAGCCCTTCACCTATGCCCACAAGGCCAGTCATGGGCTCATCATTGACACCCACAGATTTACCTCCCACTACCTCCCCAGAACCAAGTACATTCCCGGAACCAAGCATGCCCAACATCAGCACTGCCCCTGGTGATACTGTGGACTCTGCTCTGAACAGCGAGCCTGTGAGTCAGAACCCTCAGGGGAACAGTGTACCCCCTCCCCAGCCCTCCCTCGGTCCTGTGACCACCTCCACGCTTGAAGCCACAGTTGGTACACCAGCACTGGCCACAGCCAAGCCGCCATATGTGTGTGATATTACAGTTCCCGATGCCTATTTGATCACAACTGGTAAGGCCCTGCTTCCAGTCACCTCTCTGAGGTAGGGGACTTCTCTAAGGTGTTTGTGTGTGGTACTTACGAGACACACCATCGTGGTTATGAGAGTAGGTATTGGTCTCCCATAACTGGTGGGTAGCAGTCCTCTTCCCCTGCTGGCCTCATGCTAGCCGTCCAATTACTTAAGTCTCTTAATCTGCTTTCTTAAGTGTTCAACAAGGACCGTAGGCTCTATTAGGTAACTATAAGGATTTAAATGTCTAAAATGCATGGCATCTAGGAAATGGCCACACAACATTGCATATTAGTTAGTCATTACCATAAGAACAGATAAAAGATTTAAGTGAGCTGTGGAACTTTTGGTAGTAACTCATTGCCCAGCATATGCATAAATAGCATGATTGAAGCAAAACACATTCTTGTTTAATTTTTAATATTGGCTTCTTTCTTATTGGTTTCTTATTGGTAGCTGTCTGCTAGGGAGAGAGTCTAGACAAAGGTAGAGGCATATCCCCCCCCCCCATGTGGAGCTCCACAGTAATGCAGAGACATGTGATGGGGGGTGTTGATGGCTTGGAGGGAGATGCTTGGATGATGACCTCCACTGAGGGGAGCCGGGCATTCTTTGAGGGTCTCCACACCTTTCTTCTCTTGGCCTTGGAGAAACTGTAGATAGTTGGAAAACCATTTGTGTGATACATGTTTCTGAATGGTTCCTGTTCCCCAGACTCATGTCCCCACATCCCAGGGTTGCAGTGTCCTGTCTTCCTCAGATTAACCAGAGAAGATGGCAGTTATGGTGGTGGGCAGTGAGGGTCCTTGAGTAGCACTTAGCTATCCTGAGTGGTTCCATTAGCTGAGCTGTACAGCTGTAGTGTGCACTTCCTGTCTCCATTGAGTTCTTCTGGGTTTGGTTTTCCGCTATGCCTCGCTTTCCCTGAGTTTGGCTCTTCCTGCTTCCTTCCCCCTCCCTCATTCCTTCCCTCTCATTTCATTTCCTGTGTACCATTCACGGCCTAGTCTGTTCCGCTCAGAGCCTGGCAGGCCATGGCAGATGGTGGAATCAGCCAAGGTAGTTGACGGGGGCCATGGATCTGTTGTAATGTCTTCAGGAACTAAAGAGTGACACTCTTCACCTTTTTACTGTGTGTCACTGATTTACTAGAGAAATAGTCAAATAGCTTAAACATTTGTTTTTATAATGACTGAATGAGGAATGATTCTGTCTCAAGTTTTAATGATTTGAGATAGGATAATGTAAAATTGAATGGTGGACTAGAGAGATGGTTCAGTGGTTAAAAGACTGTGCTGCTCTTGCAGAGGACCAGAGTTCGAATCCCAGCCCCCATGCCAGGTGCCCCACAGCTGCCTGTAACTCCAGCTCCAGGGCATCTGACCTACTTCTTTTGTTCTCCACAATCACCTGCACCTCTATGTAATTCACAGACACACATGTACATAAATAAAACTAAAAAAGAATAACAACATTAGATATAATTCTACATATGGAATGGAAGGGGAAGGGCAAAGCACTATGGGATAGAAGGGAAGGTTTCCTAACTACTGGCAGANAGACATACTCACTGGCACAGATTTATATTTTTATTTATTTTTAAAGATATTTTATGTGTGTGTTTACAGGTGTCTGTGGAGGCCAGGAGAGGGCTTTAAACCTCAACCTTGGAGGTTGTGAGCTGCCTGACGTGGGTGCTGGGGATTCAGCCTGGGGCCTCCTCAAGTGCGTACTCCAAACCACAGAACCAGCTCTCCAGCCCCAGTGCAGATTTTTACATTGGACTTTTCTGTGAAAAACGAATAGAAAGAACTAGACTTTGGAATGAGAAATATTTTATTTCCTGTATAAAATGTTACTACTTGGACATTATAAAGACATTTTCTCCCATTAGTCATGGTTAGCACTCCCCAGCAGCTGCTTGGAACACTCGGTGGAGCCGTCCTCCTTNTGTGGAGGANGATATTACCAATTCATTGAGTAGCGTCTTAATGATTTTAAAAATATAACTTGTGAGAGCTTTTAAAGCCTCAACCTTTGCCGTTAGGTGCGTAGGTGGAGAAATTCTGTTACTTGTTGAGAAGAAAGTGGGGACTGGAAGCTCCCTGTCCCCTGGGTGGGCCACAGTTGCTATTCTCCGGTCCTACCTGCCAGCTTTCTCAGCGCGTCTGGCCAATGCTGTGCCCGGTTTCCCCGTTTCCTATAATACTTCACAACACTTAGATCTTTCTACTCTGTCCTTAGTCTGGGCCTTATATTTCAAAACAAGCTGCTAGCATGCTTCGTCTCAGCCATGGCTTCCTGAAGTGACATCTTCATGCTTCATAATAGCACTAAAATGCGTCTGGTGGTTGGCTTTCATTTGTAGTGCTGGCCAGGCGAGCTGTGCAGGAGTACATCATTACGTCAATCAAAGAAGTGTTGAGGATTCACTTCAACCGCGCTGTGGAGCTGAAGGTGAGACCCCAAGTCTGGGAGTCTGATGTCTGACGTGCTTGTTGGGTCTCATGGGGCAGGGTAAGAGTCCTAGGCTCTGCACTTTGAATTCTCTGTCTCACTCCTCTCCAGGTATGCAGTTTTCCTCTGTACATCTGCTCACAATGCATTTTACCCTGTGCGGTGGGGAATGCGTTTGTAGAGTTGGAATAAAGAGGCTCTCAGACCAGAGGCAGCATAGTTTGGGGCNACCTTAACAGTATTGCTATCCTTGAGTTACTTTAATAAATGACTTGGCCTTATGTTAGGTTTCAGAGTGACTACATTTGTATCTTTCTGTACATTCAGTGTGACTGAGATGAATTTCTACACTGTTTACATTGTACCCGCTGATGGTGTCCCCTTCCCAGATGAGCTCAGAAAGCCATGCTCTACTAGTCCTGCCCCCCTGTCTAACCAGAGCCATGAACCATAAGCCATGCTGGCCCTGGAGCGTGTGAAATGGGCCTGGCCTGAACTAATAAGATGCATGGCGAGTGTACACTGTATGCCAGATCTCAAAACTGCACCAAATAGAGGAATGTAGACTAACTCACTAATAATTTTTCTACTGACTACACATTGGNACGATGTTTCCCATGTTAAATGAGATGCATTTGAGGTTAGCTTCCCCCATTCCTCTGCTTTTACTGTGGCCTTCGTATACTTTAAAATCGCTTAAGTGGCTGTCATTGTGTTATTTTAAATAGTGAGACTGAATGAAACAACTGCTCCTTTAGGTGTGGGTTAAACACGACAAAAATCTTGAATTTTCCGTAATGCACTATCCAACCTGTATTACTGGCTGTCCTTTCTTGCTGTTCCTGTACTTTTGTGCTGTTTTGTAAAAGTTGGGATAANGTAAAAGGAATACAAAAACTAAAATCTTGATTATCTTTGAAGCATTTATCCTCCTATTTAAGCTGCTGATTATGTATATATATATTATTTTACTTATTATTTTTTCTGCTCAACAGTTTTTAAGTTTGAATTGTCTTTTTAAAATGTATTATTTCTCTAGGTTTATGAGCTGTTCACAGACTTCACTTTTCTGGTCACATCCGGTCCTTTTATTTACACGGCGATATCCGTCATCAATGTCCTCATCAATAGCAAACTTGTGCGTGACCAGACTCCTTTAATCTTGTCTGTGAAACCGTCTTTCCTCGTGCCAGAGCCCAGGTTTCAAGTTCAAACAGGTGAGACAACAGAATATAGACGTTTGGGTTTGTGTGTAGAATTTTTTTTTTAAATATATATCTATTTAAATTGGGGGTTCTGAAAAAAAAATAAATTGGGGGTTCTGTGCTGGTGAGATGGCTCAGCAGGCGAAGGTACTTGCTGTCAGAATTGAAGACCCAAGTTTGATCTCTGGAACCCATGTGGTCGAATGGAGGAACTGACTCCTGTAAGTTGTTCTTTATCTCTACATATTTGTGTACACACTAACAATGTAAAAACTGAGGGTTGTGCATGCATGTAGTACATAGACACATACAGGCAAAATACTCATACACAAAAAGACTATCTCAAATAATTTTTAAATTGGGTATTGTTTTAAAATTATTCATTAATTTATTGTGACAATCTTGCTATATTGTCCTAGTCTGGACTTGAGCTGCTGGTTTTAAGCAAACCTTCTGACATGGCCTTCTGAGTAGCTAAGACTTCGTTCATGGGCTACTGTACCTGGGCCTGTTACTTAATTAACAATAGTAACAACAGCTTTGTAATTATGAAAAAAAGCCAAGCATATACAAAGGTACACAAAATAGTTTATTGAACCCCATGTGCCATTATAAGTCTCCATAATTTTTTAGTTCTTTTTTGTTTTGTTTTGTTTTCTGTTTTTTTGGTGTGTATATATGTGCAGTAGGTGCACATGTGTGCACATANGTATGAAGGCCAGAGTACAACCTAGGAATTATTGCTCAGGTGCTGTCCACCTTGTTTTTTGAGACAGGCTGTCTCACTGCCCTGGAACTCACCAACTAGGGATCTGCCTGACTCAGCCACCCTGGCACTGTGATTACAAGCACCACTGTGTTTGGCTTTTTTTCATGTGGGTTCTGGGGATGTACAAGGCATGGCACCTTATTGATTGAACTATCTCCCCNATCATAACAATTTTCAATTCTTGGTCGAACTTTTTCTACCTTCACTCCCATTCACTTCTCCTTACATTATTTTATAGTAAATCTTAAAGGACCATAAAATGTCATGTGTTTCAGCCTGTACCTCTATAAGAAAAGGACTATTAAACACAGATGCATGTCTATCCATATCATCACACTCCCTAAAGCTAACAGTAATCNCTTAATACCTTATTTAACCTTTCATTATGGACATTTTCAATCATGTTCAAAGTAGAATACATAATATTAAGTTCACACATGTTTATTTATAAGCTTAAAAATAATCAAGATTTTTTTTTACCAACTTTCAAGCAAAATTGGTAAAACTTTTTTGAAGACACGAGAATGTTTTAATGAACTGGGTGTGATGACTCACACCTTTCATCCCAGCACTCAGGAGGCAGAGGCAGGTGGATCTCTGTGAGTTCGAGGCCAGCCTGGTCTACAGAGTGAGTCCAGGACAGCCAAGGTGGCTACAGAGAAACCTGTCTTGAAAACAAAACACACAAAATATTTTTTAATGTGATGCCAGATGTCATGTCGTTTCACCTACATGTACTTAATAACTCATCTGTAATAAATATTATCTATATTTGAAATGTTTATGAGTTACGTCTTCTAATGTGTAGATTTTTAACTGGACTTGAACTCCTGATGCCAAGTGCTTTTCTGTCTCAGCCTTCCGAGTTGCTGAGCCCAAAAGCATGCCAATAACTTTCATGTTGCATGTGTTCATGTGGTAAAAAAGTTGGCTTTCTGCATTTCTGTGAAATGAAACTTAGAAGTGATATGACTCATCCTTGGCTCCAGGAAGCAACAGTCAGCATCACCCTGTAACCTGAAGAAGCAGTTGAGTAGCCCCATCTCAGGAACTTGGCCCATTGGGCCTCTGAGGAGCAGGCACACAGTTCTGCCTGCTTTGTGACCCTGGGAACACCTTGTTAGCCTACCTTAAGCAGCTTCGCCCTCAGAGATGCCCTCAAAGTAAATCCAGTTTGTACCCTCATCCCGCCAGAGCTTTCTGCCTCCTCAGACCTAGAGTGTTACCCTGCCTTATTATCGGAAATGTTGTGGCACACCCACCGTGACCCAGCGGGGTAGCCTCTCCCCCAGGAAATGGACGTGTACCCACAGTTGGCGGTGCAGGCTCATAGCCTCTGCAGCCTCGGCCATGACAACACTTGGAGACACAGCCTGTGTTCAGTGTAGGTGAAGGACTTTTGCAGACACTGTACCTAGGAACACAGCAACATAATGTTTCCAGGTGGCACTGTAGGACACATGACAGGAAAAAGTCTTTTATTGTGAAAGCTATCCCATAAAAGTGATAGATGGCTCAGCAGTTACGAGTGCACACCGCTCTTACAGAGAACATGAATTTGATTCCCAGCACCAACATTGTGTGNCTCACGTCTGCTGTGCTCCATGGTATCTAATGCCCTCTTCTGGCTTCCACAGGCATCTGCACCCTATTTGCACATAATTAAAAGTAAAGCATATTTTAAAAATGATAGAGGCAATGAATCCAGTAG